>CAXDID010000151.1:0-45544 GCA_963988835.1 Hexamita inflata | reverse complement strand
TAATTGAACAACTGTTTTAGTAAGTATGCGGTCGAAGATTAATTGAGTTGAGAGGTTTATTTTATGTTATTAATTTTGTTGAAACGAAATAATGTTAAGCTTGTCAGTATTTCCACTTCGCAAATAATTAACAAAATTCTCGAAATCGACTTCAACCATTTAATAGGTAAATTACTATTTTCGTGTTCAATATATATTAAAACATATTATTCGTATTTTAAATCACTTTATTCATTTTTATAAATGTGTGTGTACCCTCTTATGTCATTTTATTCACTAATATGCGTTTTATAACACTCTGGACACAAATGATATCCTTTGCACGAACACACATATCTGCTATTACATTATTTGCAGCCGACACATTACGCACTTACTTTTGTATATACATGATAGTGTTTATATGCTTCTATTACTGGTCCTTTAATTGGGCTTACTGGTTGGTTACAACCTTCAATTTTTCGTGGTGTAGCTTTAATTTCATATTTTGTTAGATTTATTTTCATTTAATCAATTATGCTTTCAATATAATCCGTTATTTTAATTTCTTTATATTCTGGATGCAATAATTTCATCAAAGAAAACCCATTAACTAATATTACTTACATAAAATAAATAAACATCCTTGTGGTCCAACGAGTACATCGTCCTGGAAACTTAATATTTTTTGTAAGTTGGTCTATAATCAACTCCTTTATAATTATTATTGTAGTAACGAACTATTTCAGGTTGTTCTCTGGGAATACCACGAGAACTTACAAATTCTTACAATTAACAGGGTTATTTCACAAATTTTGATTTTGTATATATCATGGTTAAAGTTTTCTACTTTTTGCATTACCAGGTTTATTTTAGCTCAAAACTTCTTCTTCATGATCATTAAATATTTTATTTAGTTCTTCTAGATCATCTTCGTCATATTCATAGTCAGAATTTTCAGATTCTTCTTCATCAGATTCTATACCGTCTAAATTTGTCGATTTCTTCTAAATTATCGATTTCTTCTTCAGGTTAATCTAATAACAATTTAATATGACCATAACAGACATTAGAATGTATTTCCTCCCATTCTCTGCAAGACATTCCAACTTCATCAGCTATAAACTAATTGCGTATTTTAGTGTTCTTAGACCAATTATCTTTGACAGATCCTCGCTCTTTACCTGATATCATCATTGTAAATAGTATCATTAAGTATTTATCGAATTCTGATTTAGTTAATCTAGAATGCCCTCCATATTTCTACATTTTTCTTACTTCTGTCAAAGTTTTAATGTTATTATAGAATTATGGAGTAAATAATTATGTATGGGTTTCATAGATGCTTTCATTCATTGTTGGCATTATTTTTGTTAGGTGCGAAGTGGAAATACTGACAAGCTTAACATTATTTCGTTTCAACAAAATTAATAACATAAAATAAACCTCTCAACTCAATTAATCTTCGACCGCATACTTACTAAAACAGTTGTTCAATTAAAAGGGAGCGTTCCAAATCACGACATTTGCTCGTAAAAGATAAATAAACTTCAAAATGAAGTGGAGAGGCTTGAAGAAGTTATCAAAGAGGAGCGCATGATGGTGAAAGTCGCGCGGATGAGTGATGACTGCACCATGCACGGAATCAGAGCTAAATATTTGAAGTGAGATATATTGGACACAAATAATTTATCACTGGCCTTCTTTAAAATTATTTTTATATTATTTTATACGTTACTCACAATATATTATTGGATTCATCTTATCTGTTGTATCACGTATAATAATGACTCGTATAAGTTTTTAAATATTGTTGCTATGTAGAAACACTCGTTTTACTGTTAGTTTACAATAGTAAGACTCAATTTTCGGATTTCATCTCATAATCTGCAAACTTAGAATACTATTGCTTACAAAACAATATACTAAAAATTGAGGGAAAATATTCATCAGAGCTAAATACCTGAAGTGAATATTGATAACACAATTGACTATTTATTGTATTCTTTAACACACACCTGAATTTTGAGGGTGCCCGTTTTTGATAAAATTATGACTTCGCGGTTTCCTGTTTTATATTCACAGCCATATTTCATGTATAGGCCGCGACCTGACCTCTATACACGCAGGAAACGATTTAGAAAGGTCGATTTTATCAATTTTCATTTGCGTGTGAAGTGAAATAATATGATATTTTATGAATATTATTAAGTTAAACTCATTTTAGATTGATTTCACTCCAAATGCATACGGATGCAATCAGCAATATGATCATACTTGCACTATTAGCAATAAAATGCCTTGCAACTATTACAGTAGCACGATACTCCATTCTTAAAGCACAAACAACATTTGCCTTTCGTCACTTTTTTGGCCTTTATTGGAGCTACTGAGTGGGCCCTGATAATCTTCTTTATTTTTTGTTCACTGTACTCACCTTTTTTAACAAGCATTTTAATTCTGTGCATTTTAGCCTAATTACGCAACTCAAATGCCAACCAAATATAAATATCTTTTATTCCACAATCAACATCTGGATGTTGAAGTTTGAATACAACAAAACTGTTATAAATAGCGGTCTATAACAGGAATACGAATACACGATTACTCCATTTTTTAGTCTTGTGAATGAATCTGACATACGAGAGACTCTGGTCAAACTTATCAATGGTGAAATAAGAGAGATCTCCCATTGAACATGATCCATTACCTTGGATAGCAAACGAAAAACGAGTTTGTCTGTCATAGTACCATTTTTGTCAGTTTTGTATTCAGAACCCTCTTACTTTCCACAGTACATTTCGAAACCTATCACGTAACCGAAATCAGTCTGAGCTATGACTTTAAAATCAATACCAAAGCGAGCAGGCTTCATTGGATTGAAAACCTTGAATAAAACTCTGCCGTTGAAGAACAAGAGACTCTCATCAATGGTGTACCTAAACTTGTTGTTAGCTGGAATAAATTTGGCATATGCGAACTACCATTGATCTTGGATCTTCTTAGAGAATATTTTAACTCTTGTGAGAGTTGGAACAATGTTCTTTTCCTTTTCGTACTTAGTTGAGTATGAAAGATACTCTTCATATTTGGTTGAGTGGTCTCCATCTTCATCATTATCTGGTAATTCTTCTTGGGGAGGTTATACTGTGTTTTTGGTGTCGCAGAACCTAAGATTATACCAGAGTTATAAGAATTGCTCTCTTGACATTGTTTCCTTTATGAATGGATTCAATAACATTGGATTCGCACTCCAGTGATCTTTTATGTCCCTTGTTGAATGAACACACATTGTCAACATTACAGAAATCATACAGTACAGCTCATCGAGAGACATTTATTCTCCTTTGCCATATCTCCACTGCATGAAGTTAGAAGTATCCTTGGCCACATTAAGCATCATATCTCGACTGAAATGTTCCGTGAATAGGTCGAAGACAGCTTTCTAATGCTCGCTAGCATGAATCATTTTCAGTTTATCACACATTAAGTGAAGTGGGAAGATTGAATTGGCGGCACATATAAACATGAACTGGACATTTTTCACTTTCAGTTCAAATACCAGACAAGATAGTTTTAGAAATCATCCCACGATTCTCGATTATGTGTTAATGTTTTCATATTTACAAAATAAATAATAACACAGCAACAATAAACTAAATAAATTGTTCTAAACTAATCGTGTATACTAAAATTAAGATTGAGATTCGAAGATTAAAGTTGTAGTTTTTAATATTTTATACGCGATTTGTGAATTTTTAAATCAGTTTAAACTCTTTATTTTATATTTATTTCGTTGTATATTTTATTTTACAGTTATATTTAACATTAACATCTAATTATAAAATACAATTGTTTTTATTTAAACTCACTTCATTTTAATATGATCCAGTTTTGTGTTGTTCAGTCTCTTGTCTGCTTTCAAACAAATGTCACCGTTTCACTTGATGTCCAAACTCGCAGTCTTATTTTCAAGGCATGGCCACGCACAGATTAATCTGCCGAACTTAATGTTTGCAAACAGTTGAGCGGAGATTTGTTCTAATTATCAATTCAAACTGGAGCATATACATATGTGTTAGCTTAACTTCAAAAATATGACCTACGCGCTTCAATCAATGTTATCATCCCATGTAATGATTCAGTAAATAAGTGCTCTTTTGCTTTCAAAGCATCGTCAGCCATCTATATAATGAGGTTTTAAAATACTTAAGTTGAAATAAACGAAGCAGTACAAAATCTTAGAAGAGTAGATTTCAACAGAAAAGACTGTGTTCGAAATCCAGAGCTTTTGTATGGATAAAATGTTAAAATAGCACCAGGTGTAATTTCAAACGTGTTTAAATTTTCAGGAACACCAACTTAGATATGCAAATACCCACTTGACTCCGTAGTTAATCCGGCTTTGAAAAAAGCGTTAATATTATTTTTCGCATATCCCGACTATATTATAGATTCGCCTCAAAATAGTATTCCATTATCAACATTAATCTAATAATCAATATATCCTTGTGTGATGATGCCTACACCAGAAAGAGTATAATGGTGCAATAACATGATACAAATGATAGCAACTGAAAGCTTTGCTTACAATCAAGTTTAATACTTTGTTCCAGGAAAGATTCCGAACAGAGATGGTACTATCACCAGAGAGACAAACTACACAATAACTTACGAAACGAACGTGGTCACGAACACCCTACAGAGCACTTTCGACTGCTACTCGAGTCAGAACATCATGTTGTACTCGAACACCCTTCTGCTAACTAACACGATGAATCCGGCTATTAACTATTGCAACACGACCATGAGCAGCTTCATCGGCTTCGCCTACGACAAAGTGGTGACAAGGGTAATATTCCAGGAATTCGAAGACTTCAGGAAAGGAAACGTGTATATTCTAGATTTTAACACTAAGTCACAGGTCTTGAACTCTTCATCCGAGTGGCTCGACTGCAACCTGTCAACTAATACGACTTACTGTATGAAAGTTTTGGCGTTGTATTCCACACTAAATACCTACAAATTTAGTGTTCAGCAACTAATTTACAATAATGGAGATATTCTGAAGATATTCCCGCTGTCTCCATCTTTATCAATAAGTTGCCTTCAAAATGCATCCGCTCAAATATAGGACACACAGGCCTGTGTATCAATAAGTAACATTTGCTCTAACACCACTAGTAACAAATAATTTACGTTTTCCTTCAGTTCAAGTACCAACACCATTATCCTCTCAACATACGCTCAGTTTCCGAATAGTGAAAACAACTATTGCGTCGACGGACATTTTACACGTAAACAAGCTCAAGAGATAACGGGCGGAACTGTTAAAATAGATTAAAATTTTGTTCCAATTATTACTTCGGTTGATAAAACGGACGTTTTGGACGTTCAAAATATTCAGTGGATAATTGTGGGAGTGGTTGCAGTTATGACAATTTTAGTCGTGGTTGGTATTTTTAAACCATTCGTGTGAAACATATTATCATTTATTTTAATTTATCATTTATTTTAAATTTTGAGATGTACCAAAAGAGTGAGCCGATATATATTTATAATTATTTATTTTATTTAAAAATACATTACGTTGTATTTTAAACGGTTGAATTCATTTGTTTTGAATATCAAATATATACTTTTTAGAGAGAATAATAGAATAATAGTGTCCAATTTTTATTATAAGAATAAAATTTTTCCTTATGTATATGATTCAAGTTCAGTATTATTAATTATATTAATAACAATATAGATATCACTAAGTTTTGCGTCTCAAATGTATTATGAACATAGTAACGTTATGCTTAGGGACTTTCTCAGTACATTTATAGTGCCTCAGAAAGTTATCAGCGATACTAGACGGTGAATGATTAATGTACCGAGTACTGAGCTCTTGAAGTCGTTTTTTATCTTCCTAACTTAAATTGTAACTTTCAAACTATCTAGTAAAATCTTTGTAATAATATTCTTTAAGCTCTTCAACAGAAGCATTAATTTATTATGAAATTTATTACCAAAATGTTTCATCTTGTATTTAATCAATGTACTTACATAACATTCTAGGACTAGTGATCTAATTTTAAGTTATTTGATTTATATAATTTGCAGCAGATGTGTAAAAAGAATTTAAAATTTTATTATGTGAAGATTTTTACTATATCAAAAGAATTTTGTTAACATATTATTAAAATTTATGTTTCAATATACTTTATGGCAAGGGACTATTAATTGAATCAAAATACTACTCATATAAGTTGTCTGGAAGTAGCATTATTTAGGTACAAAACATAATCTCATTAGATTTATCACTTGTATTCTAGTTTTATAATTAGATGTGATTCATTGAAGTGGTGAACTTGATATTAATATTTGTGCGTAAATACTATTAATACTATTAAAATATATTTGTATCTTTACTGATTTGCATTAATCTTCTGTTTAATTAACATGGAGCAGGTTTGACTACCATTTTACAAATATAATGTAATATAGTTATTGGAAATTCAACAATGTTTTTCACCTGATAAATCAAAATATATTCACAATCATGTATGAAATACATTATTTCACTATCATATTTCACAAATCAGTATCATATCATATCTTTTTGTAATGTTTTATTTCTTCATACATTGTATTTATGTAATTCAAGTAAAATGTAACTCTATCAGCATATTATTAAATAAATATAAAAGGATCTTAAATATAATCAGTTCAATCATACATTATTAAATTCTTTTAAGAAGTTATAACTAATTAGTTATATGCAATTTATCAGAATCCAGAAGCCGATAATGAAACGGTAATGCTAACAAGTACTATAGAATATTTGTTTGAGTTAAGATGTTGTTAAAATTCAATAATATATGTATTATCTTTATACTTGTATATTTCCACATCACAAATGTCTGATTCTGACTTGAGTCATTTATGACTATGATAGTTCTGATTCTTCTGATATATTGCATAATATAGGCGATTAAATTTAGCTAAAATCAGATACACTTATTGTGATACAAAATGATTAAATGATACTCGTAAAGTAGCAATAATGTTGTTTACTGGATTCAAATCTTATTATTTAATAAATTGAGTAAAATTCGTGTACATCTCCTTTGAAGGTAATAGTTTTCCAAAACAGATATGTAGTACAGGCTGCGAATGCTTTATACTATCTTAATGGATGTTCCTTAGAATAGTTTATATCCTGTGAATACGAATAAACTTGTTAAATGATCAAAGAATGGAATGATAAAAACAAAAATCAAATAATAACAATGAGTTAAAAATTGGAGAAGTGCCAACTAATGCACGTTTTCAAACCACTTCCGTATGTCGATTTGTATATTGCAATCGAAGACAATTTACATTGTGGACAAAGAGATGAACATACTTAAACAGACTCCTATAAACTGCAAGTTGTACTCTGGATACGAAGATATCACAATGTGTGAAGATCCAATCATATTTGAGGGATACTTTAGCAATGCTATATTGTGCAAAGGAGTAATCTATATTTAAGTTATTAACAAAGTATACTAATTAAAAGATTCAATGTTGTAATTTTTTATTGAAATACCTGATTTTAAATATAATGATACGAATTCTTACTATTGCGCGATATTCAGCGTTTAAAACGAATTATATCTTAGAAATATGTATACATATTACGTTTACAGAGATGAATAACTCTAACCAATTAAAGAATAACTTATTTGGACATTTTAATCCCATGACTAAGTATTCACTTATGAATGGACATAAGATTAAATAGATGATGTAATGAAAGTAAATGAATTCCTAGGTGATAAAGAAGAGAGGCACATTATATATTTACCTAAAGTGGATTATGCTAGTTATACGTAGAATTGAATTATGATAGCGTTGTATTATGATACTTGCTCTCAAATAATTGATCTTTAAACAGGAAATAAAATTGAAATTGAAATAGACCAGGACGATCCGCTTAAGTATATTGAACTTGGGGATTTTGGATTATAATTTTAAAAAGATATCGTCTCAAAGTATCTTGGAGATAGTGTATATTGGCGATAACTTGAAATATACTAAAAGTTCATGACACAACAAATGGAATACCCAAGCTATTTACATGAAATACATAATATTATTCCTTTTAATTTGATTCTTGAACAATATTAAATATAGTACAGTGAAAGAGTAGGGAAGACACTTAATTAAATTATTGCTTTTAATGAGAAAATTATTTCAAAATAAACACAAATATTGAGTTAAATTGATATTCAAGTTAGTGTTTAACACAATCTAGCGTTGCTATTATAACAAAGTATTTTTGGTGAAATAACTTAATGAAATTAATCTTTTAATTTTTGCACAGATTCCGTTTAATACACACTTTTGTTTTTAACGTCAAACTAAGATGTAAATACGTTCAATTGACGTTTAGAAACATTTTCTTAATATTATAAATTTATTAACTACAACTATATATCACACAAGTGGTTTGAAAATACCAACTGCAACGAAAATACCCACAAATACGGCAATTCCGAGAACCAGGTACTGAATATTTGCAACTTCCAAAACCTCCGTTTCATCAGCTAAAGAACTAATTGGAACCAAACTTGAGCCAATCTGAACGATTCCACTTGTAATTCCTCCGGTCTGTTTGCGTTTGAAAACTCCATTTGCACAGTATTTGCCCTCTAAATTCGGGAACTCGGCTAGTGTTGAGATGTTAATATAACCTTGAGAGTTCTGGAAAGAAATAATAAACTACTAATTTTAAGTTGTATTTGAACAAATATTTGTAACACTCACGCAGGCTTGAGTATCGTAGATAGATGCGGTTACGTCTTAAAGGCAGCTAACCGATAATGATGGAGAAAGAGTAAATATTTTGAGTAAAATATCATTTTTGTAAATCAATTATTAAGCGCTAAATTGATATTTTGAAATAATTGACTACTGAGCCAAAACCTCCTTGCAATAAGTCACGTTTGTGGAGAGATTGCAGTCGAGCCACTCGGAGGAAGAGTTCAAGACCTGGGACTTAGTGTTAAAATCTAGAATATACACGTTTCCTTTCCTGAAGTCTTCGAATTCCTGGAATATTACCCTTGTCACCACTTTGTCGTAGGCGAAGCCGATGAAGCTGCTCATGGTCGTGTTGCAATAGTTAATAGCCGGATTCATCGTGTTAGTTAGCAGAAGGGTGTTCGAGTACAACATGATGTTCTGACTCGAGTAGCAGTCGAAAGTGCTCTGTAGGGTGTTCGTGACCACGTTCGTTTCGTAGGAAACTGAATAATTGAATGCTCTAGTGATCGTTCCGTCTTTATTTGGAATTTTTCCAGGGGCGAAGTATTATACTTTGTTGTATCCAAAACTTTAAGTAGCCAAAGAATTTGTCATATTGTTGCACCAAGAAATCGCAGTCGGTGTAGACTACGTTGCGCAAGGATAAGTTGCCTACGAAAAAATGGTGGGTAACGAAACGCTAAATAACTATGAAGTTGTGGTAAAGTTAGGATACGCTTAAAATGATAAAACGGCTTTTTTCGTTGATGTAACATTTGCTGTGATTACTGCCAGGGTATCTAACGGGTATTTACATATTTAAGTTGGAGTTCCAGATAATTTATATTCGTTTGAATAAACTCCGGGTGTTATTTGAATATTTTGTCCAAATTATAACTGTGGGTTCTGAACGCAGTTCTTTCTGTTGAAATCAACTATTCTTAAATTTTAAGCCGCTTCGTTCACAACCACATTTGCATTTTGGAACTCCATTATATATATGGCTGAAGTTGCTTTGAAGGCAGTGGCGCAATTGTCTATCAAATCTTCGCAGGGAATTGTGATGTCAATAGTGGCTCCAACACCATACGTTTGAAGCTGTGAGAGGGCGTATGTGTATGAGCCCGTCTGAATAGACAGCTTGTACAGATCCCCGCTCATTTATTTGCAAACGTTCAGTTCAGTTGACGAGTCCGTACGCGGCCACGCCTTGAAAATAAGACTGCGAGTTTGGACATCGAGCGAAACGGTGACATTTGTTTGGAAGCAAACTAGAGATAGGGTAACATAAAAATGGATCATATTAAAATGAAGTGGAATCGAACATAATTAATTTTAGTACCACTCGATGATTTATGTTAAAATGTAAATTGATATAGAATTAGATTACGAATTGAATCTAATAAATGTTTAATAAATGCTGAATACATAACGAATTTATGAATACTAACAGCCAAAAATTTAATAATATACATGATATTAGCAAATAGAAAATTTATTCAATTACAATACTTTTCCAATACTTTATTTGTTTAAATTTAAATTGATATAAATAAATACTAATTGATGATTGAAGAGTAATTATAAATAATAAATGAAATTCCAAATAATTACAACTAAATTATATTGAATTATTTAAAATAGCATATATCACATTTAATGTCATGCAAAAAAGGTTAATAATTAATATTATGAAGAAAATTAATATATATATATATATTCATTTCACTTCCTCGAGACGGCACAAACAGACTTCATTGAGACTTTCGAAAGCAAAACATGGGCTCTCGCACACCAGTGTTTCCACTTTCAAAACGGACTCAACCCGTCATTTATGCCCACTCAGTAAAGACCCAATAGGGCCCTCACTGAGTTGTTAGCGGACCATATATATATATATATATATATATATATATATATATATATATATAGATTGCTTACATGAGAAAAATTGATTTATAACAATATACAAAAATAGATAAAATATAGAAGTTTATTAACGCAACTTAATCTCAATCAATAACTAAAGCCAACCATCGTCTCCGATCTGATCGGATTCTTGCTATTTCAATCGTTTATTTCGATTAAGTCAACGATTAAAAGACGTTAATTATTTATAATTTTGAAGCTATATGTATACTATAGATATATAAACAACTATAAATTTTGGTAAAAACAGTAAATAGTACTTCCATTCAAGATCTGCATAGTTATCAATCGTAGACTAACGATTAAATTGACGAGTCTTATTTGGGTTAAATAAAGTACTATATCTCTTACCATCAAAATATGTATCTTAAAATTCAAATATACAAATATTAATTTAACAAATATCATATTAATATTATGCAAACTCTCATCGTGTCCGTTATCACTGCACTGAGCTTCAAGAACAGGTCGTCGCAGTTAATGCTGGCCATCAACGAATCTAGTTACTCCAGCTGCTGTTTCGAGACGGGTTGGTTCTGGAAAGTGGCTGAATACCCAAGCTGGAGTTCTTCGGTTATGAGTCCGACTTCTTGCTTGTACACGATGATGACCTCTCTCGCGAGTTGGAGGAGTTCCACGTTGTACTTGAAAGATGAATTTCCAGCTAGAACCTGGAATATGTTGATTAAAGCGTCCACCTGGAGGTTGTTGAAATACGCCTTCTTCCGAGCGTCTTGGCAGCTATTCAGGTTATCTGTGAGTAAATACCCAAGCGCCTTCTGGGCGACGGCTTGCAGGCCGTGGTGCTTGAGAAGGTAGTAGATGTCGTATTCCTTAACCGTGTTGTTGTAGAAGGACTTGCACTATTGCACTGTTCTGTGCGGAACCAGGGCCTGGATCGCGATCCAGTCTATCTTGCTGGTCTTGTACTCCCTGGCCGCGCTGATGATGTAGCGCGTCTCCTCTACCGTCCACTGTTTATAAATCTATATTGTACATATAGCTTCAAAATCAACACTTTGAATACTATATTTAGCATATTCATCATTATATTGACTATTGTTTAAAGGATGATTGCTTTTTAGTGAATCCCGGAGTTATTTTGAATATACAATGACTAGAAGTAGTACATAGAATATATGGAAGTAGATACTATAAGTTTTAAACTAAATATTGATAAATAAATATTGATAAATATTGTATTTTAAAAACAAAAGCACATAATACTTTTCATAATAATATCATCATAATATTCAAATAATTCCACTCCAATGGACGATACAAGTAAAAATAGTACATCCCACTCGCGGATTAAAATGTTTGAAGATTCTGATGAGCAAAACATTGTAAATGAAATGATGAACCAACTAGACAACAGCTCAGTTGAAATACCGCTCATAAAAGCTATTAACTTCGAATCTGAAAATCCGGAACATTAAATAACACTTCAAATTGGGGAATAAAACGAAGTTGAATTAGCAAAAGAAAGTTAGGAGAAGGCTAGTTCAAGAATCGAATCATCATACGTCCTCGAATCTTAATCTGAATAGATACAAAATGATCTAATTTAAAAACAAGAAGATTGTGTTGAAGAAAATCAAGAAAATAAAATAACTGAATAGAAAGCGCAAATAATTGAATCATCGGAACAAATATCGCTTTAACCGGCCAAAGAAGACATAATTGCGTCTTCAAATCCCATTAGCAATTAATAATCTGAAATAAGCCCGTCTGACCAAAACACATAAGTGGAACAAAACAAAAGTTAAAAGAACACCTCCAAAAAACTAAACCTGACCAATATGCTCAATATGGACTTCGGAGCATACCAAAGCAAATTCGAACAAGCACAAAAGAGTAAGGTTGCTGCGCCATTCAAAATAACACCTCTCATTGGAATGGGATTTCAACCAGCATTACAAAAATCAGAATCAATGTCTTCAATAAGACCATACATTCAGTAATTAAAAGAAACTGAAGAAGAGCTTAAAAATTAAATGAATGAAAGAGATCATGATTTTGATGATCTAATGCATGATACGCCGGCTAAACCTTAACCCCAAAAACCCAAACAAGTACCTACAACATATAACGCAACTAAATCTAAGCTTTCTGCTTAAAATATTTTTATAACGTACTTACAAACCGGAATATTTCATTGCTTCGCTCACCTAATATGTGAGATATCTCGGCTAGCTACATCATATTTTTAACTAAAGCACTTTGGAACAAATTATTATAAATAGTTCGTTATTTACGACACTTTTCTAAATACATTTATATGGTTTACTTTGGTATAAGGTTAACGGATTTCGTCAGAGTAGGCATAAAACAAACCAAGAATAATTGAATAAATTTTTAATGGATTACTTTGTTCGATTGTAATGTTATGCTTCTTACCTCTGCTTCCACGAATTAAAGAGTTTTACCCTTAATTAATTGTTTAAATTCTAATTTATCCTACTAAAAAATCAGTTCAAGAAGAAATAGTACTTTGTGCTAATAAACAGCATTTATTACATTTTTCTTCAATTATTCTACCTTAATTACTTAGATTCACAATTGAAGTAAACAACTATTATCGACATGAAAATAAAAACATGATAATCAATACACCTACTTTAATCGCTTAAACTATTGCAGACATAGTTACAATATTGTGGTTTATATATTTACACACGGGTAGACATTTTTTATCATTTGTTAACAAAACACTTACTTTTGATTTCAAATAAACTTGCACTGAATTTAAACTTAGCTTCAAAAAGAGCATCAAAGACTTTCAAACTATGATACATACTATAATATTAGGATTTCCATTCTTTCACTTGTTCATCAATGCTCGTGATACTAATGAAGATTTCCCTCGACTATATTTATTTTATTCCTCGGTTTCAATATCTTACAAAACTCTTGCTCCACTAATATATTCGCATAACTTGGTTATAAAGGATAATTAAAGTGAAGTCCATTCAAGTAAGTATTTTCATAAGAGTTGTATTAGTTGGATCCATGCTGCTGACTTTTAAGAATATTTAATCTAATAATGTGTTTTTACCTGAAAATATGAAATTTGATCAAAGCATTCAAATAAATGCTGTTTATGGCATCATGTGTGGATTGCTGATATCAGCCTCGTAATTAATGTATCTTAAAATCATGTGGAATTCTGAAATCGTATTATAATTGCTGTATATTTGTAATCAAATTATTTCAATAGTTATTGGCCGAATAAAATAGAAAACTATCCTAGACAGTAAAATATGGATCGCAAATGCTATGTCAAACCAAATTTAGTATACATTACTGATGTTCAGTGTTTTTGCAATATAATAAGTAATAGCAAAACGCAACAAGAAGAAAGTTAAATTTAATGGAAGATAATTCTAAGGTCTTATGGAAGATCTAGCAATTTTAGATAGGTGAATAATTTTGTTATATAGTTATTTAATATATTTATACTTTCTGATCACAAATCTCCAACATGAAGTGTTCCTCCCATTTATTTCGTTTATTTGAGGATATCTTCGTTGTGCAGTTCAATCTGTTTGCTTCTGTTAATTTCTTCTTGTATGATCTCGTCCAGTGTGAGTAATTTTGATTTAAAATCAATTTTCTTTTTGAAAGATTAGTTTAGATCTTTAACTTCTTCAATTGTTTCTTTCTTTTCAGCTTTAAACGTTTCTTTAACTGTATCTTTTTATTTAGCGTTTTCACTCCACTAAATTGATTAGTTATCCAGTTCTATCTTTAATTTATCGATTTGCGTTTATTTTTAGGAGCTTTCTCTTTTAAGGTTGTTAATGAGTTGCGTTTATTCGATTAGTTTAACTTTAAGGTCGTTTATTGTGTTCTATTTCTAAAACGATGAGTCTCTGTCTGTGTTCTACAACTGAGCCAGTTGCAGTTTTAAGGTCTGGTTCTCGTTTTGGAGCAGGGAGTGATTCGTTTGATGCTTTTGCTCTTGAATGTTGTACTATTTAGTTAAGGTCTGAAGGTGCTGGATCTCATCAGTGTAAACGGCCAGTTTTGCTTATTACTCGCTCAATTTCTGGTTAAGGTGTGCTTAATCTTCAGTTAAGGTTTTGTGCTCTGAAAGAATGGCCTGGTACTTGGAATTCAGGGATTTAGCGTCCTACTGAGAGTAGAAATTAATTTCCTCAAGTTCCTGCAAATCGTTAATATACTGTTCAATCATATCATCCTGCTCAACAGTCTTGTTCACCTTAATCCAGAACTAGTTAATTAATTATTTAAATGTGTGCACAACAGTGTCCAAGACCGAATCCGCATTCAAGCCTTTAGATAACATCTGATACTAGTCGATTATATTGAATAAATTACAATTTTACTCATTAAGCTGCGCGTTCTCAATTTATAAAGCTTATAGAGACTTTTAGTGATGTTACAACCCCTGAGATTTGTTTTGATATTTACTCTTTAACTCAAGCAACTGTATTTTATACTCTTTGTTCTGTTTAATTGCTTCTTCATAATGAACCAGTTCTTATTTCAAAACACTCATTTCAGCTTCACTTTAATCAAACTAATCAGTAAACTAAAATATTTTAAGTTCCAGTCCTCGTATCTCTCTCATTTTTTATACTAACGCCTAAAATTGTGCCTAATTCGTTTAATTTTATTTGAATATAGCATCATTTAGATATTCTTATATTTTATTTTGTTCTAAAGTTATACATTCTATTTATTTTATCAACTAATTCATTAATTACAGATTTTAATCCTACACGTCAACACTTATGTGTTAAGCGTATTATTATAATAGTAAATTCAAATTTTACAGTTATTAATCGTAGTCACGTAATTATTCAGATTTTCCCACAAATTTGGATTTAGTTTACGATTTTAGCTGTAAAATGGTTGTCTACCAATTTTAATTTTCAAGTTATAATTTATTTATTTCCGTTATCTGTTAATGAATTTAATTTTATAGGTCTTGAATTGACATCTTCTTGTTGTCGTTATCTTGTTACACAATTGATAGTTCGTTTTCTAATTATTTTAATTTTTATGTTGTTTCAGTTGAATCCACTGTAATTTATTCAAAATTTATTTATTATTTAGAATTTTACTTATAAAAATCTATTTGCTTTTGAAGAGAAATTGTTTCATTAACTATTTCTTTGATTAAAGTATCTTAAGATTGTTTGTACTTTTCAAATTCGGCCTAAGTTTCTTAAACATTCTCTACTTCTAAACTTTACGAAGTATTTTCTTTTTATTACAGTTATAACTCCAAGGTTTAGATAAAATTCAACATTTCGTTCTTTTCTTTATTGTTATTGTTCACTAATTCTATCACTTTGTCATTAAGCAATTTATTTTAACCATTTAAAAGTCTTAATTCAGTTTGAAGTTAAATTAAAGTATTATCTTTATCAGTTTAATCTTTTATAGCATTTTTATATTCCTAAAGCTAACCTGTCAATTATATTATTTGTTCTTGATAATTCTGAACGTGCTATCTTGTAGCATCACTGAGTGCATTTTACTCATGTATACTATTTTTAAGTTATTAGTTATCATTTAATATAAGTTCTTTTGTTGAATAAATATCTGAAGCGTATTTATGCAACTCGTCGGCGTATTTTTCTGCTTTTGCTGTATTGTTATTTGCTTCTTCAATTTTGTTTCTTAGCATATTATTATCGTCTTACAGTTATTTTATGAACTATTAGTAATTTTAGCACTGTATCTCGAATGCCTTTAATCTTTCTTGGGCATTTTGTTCATTGTTGAGTAATAAAGCTTAATTTTCAAATAATTAGGATTCTGTTAAGGTGTTAATATTTCTTTAAACTTTTATTTTTTGCTCTGTATTAAGAACAGAACTTTCTAGTGTTTTGTTTTAAAGTTGTTCTTTTATTAAATCTTCTTATAGTTGATCAATACGATTTGTGAGGCTAAGTTACGAATCTTTGAAAATATTTGATTGCTACTACATTCGCAGGCGTTATTCTTCATTATATTTCACCAGATTATTATATTTATCTTTAAGAAGTTCGTATTCTCTGATGGTCATTAATGCATCATTTTATATTGCATCTCTTTCCTACTCAAGTTAAAATGTTTCATGTTCAATTTTTTATATTTGAGCATCCTTTTCAGTTATTAACTATTCTAATTCATTCATAACTTTTAAATTCTTCTCTATTTTTACATTTAAAAGTTGGATTTCACTTTCTTTTTTGTTTTTATATAACTAAAATTCTTTTGTTTACTTTTCGATTTCTTTCTAAACCTACTCGACTTTAGATGATTCTAACATAATTTCTTATTTATGAATACTTAATTCATTATTGAATTTAATTTCTGCATCTGTTAGCTTACAATTTAATTCGCTTATTTCATTTTGCAATGGAATTTTTGAAGCTACAATTGCCTGAATTTCTATATCAAGTGTTTTAATTGTGCTTACATACTTATTACTCTACTGAATATTTTATTCACTAATTGTAGTTAAAACTTTATATTTTTCATCATATTCTTTACTAACACGTTATAAATGCTCTTCTGCTTCTTTCAATTACTATTTCATCTATAATATTTCTGAATTAGCCAACTCAAGTTTGTTTTCTAACTCTTAAATGTTTTATAGTCTCACTTGAATCTCTTATAAAGCTTCTTGTTTGTGCAATAAGCTTTCTGATAGTTACTTATCTAAATTTTGTATATGTTCCTGTTGTTTTTAATCAATACATTAAGAATCGACCAATTCTTATTTTACTTTTTAAATTTTATTTTGCAAATCAATAATAGAATCGTTGTTGGCTTTTAACAATTTTGCGTTGATTACCAATTCTATACCTTCATATTCACTGTTATTTCCACTTTACTAAATAATTTTATTAAGATCCAATAATTTTTATTAATGGTTACTTATATCATCATTCATAGTATATCCAGTCTGAGCTGTAATTTCAATTTCTTTTTATAACGCCGAACTATCTCTTTCTGTTGTACTTATCATAGAAATTAAATCTTCAATTTTTTAATTAGATACTTTTGTTTCAAACCCAATTAATGTAGCTATTTTATTATCCAACTATTCTCTTAATAAATCTGCGTTATGTAATTTTTCTTTCATTATTGCAGATTCTTCATGCATTTATTTCATAGTTTCATTGAGATCATTACACACACTTTCATGTTACTCGCATTTCATCGCAAAATCTTATTTAAGCCTTTCATACAAATTATTAGTTTGTTCCTTGCTTGTTTTTACTTATTCAACAACTTGCAGGCTATTTTAATTTGCAAGTTTAATCTCTTAAATATGCTATTAAATTTTTTATTCTTGTTATTCAATAATATGAAGACTTTATTCATTTTATTAAGATAACTGCTGTATTTTCTCAGAGTTACTTTATATTATCTGTTCACGTTTAATCTCGGTTTCTTTGAATAAATTCTAATTCGTTTCTATGGTTCCTTCAAGAACTTTAACTTGAGATTTATATTCTTTCAGCTCTTCTTCAAATTTATCTTATTGTGTTTAAAGACTTGAGTTTAAAATTAAAATTTACTACTAACTACCATCAATTTTTTCTTGCATACTTGTAATTTTTGCCTATAATTCAGCTATTTAAGTTTATTAAGCTGGTGAAGTTTCTTTAGATTCAGTTTAGTTGTCTTTTTAATCTTTGCTTGGACTGTTATTGCTTTTATTACCAAGTTGCGATTATAGCTGTTTGACTTTATCTTCTAAAACTTATTTATTCATAGAATTTTCTACTTCATCAGCTCTGAGCGAAATCAATTATCCTTCAATCTATTTTATTTTTGATTTGAGTTTAGATTCATTTTCGTTTAATTCTTCTATTTCTTTTTTCAACTTTTTATTCAATTCACTACTATTAGTTTGACTCAAAACTTTCTAATAGAGGACTTCTACTTCTTTTTGTGACATATCTAAATCATATTTAAGTCTTTCAACATTTATTGTACCATTTGCATTTGTTGCTGGTGGTTTGCTATCTTCTTTGCTTTTTTATAATTCAGTTACTTCCTACTTTATCTTTTCAAGTTCTATTTTAAGTTATTCTTTTTATTTTTCCGTTTCTACAATTAGTTAATCTTTTTCGACAACTTTTTACTTCATTTCCTTAATAGCTTATTAATTTTCTAGTCCGTTCTCTGAAGTAGATACTCGAGGGCCTTACTTATTTAAATTTTAAATAACTTAATCTTAATCCAAAACTTATTACTTGAGCTCTGTGATTTTTAGTTAAAGATTTGTGTTTAGTTTATTCTAAGTATCTTCAAACTAATCATTTATTGCCTATGTTCCACTTTATTAATTTACAGCGTTTTCAAGTTATTCAGTTAATCTCATTATTTCTTCGTCCTTTAACTTTAATTTAATCTAAAGTTCAGATGTAATGGCTGCGTTTTGTTAATTTTATTTATCCATATATTCTTATTAGTATTTGGTAAGTGTTTAGGAGTATTTTTAATTATCTTGTTTTAATGTTGAGATTAAGGATTCATATTCTGCATTTTACTCTATTGATTTTTTCACAAATTCACTTAAACCTTCAACAGGCGATATTCCAAAAATTTCAGAAATTTTCAATAACTCTTCCTTTAAATTTTCATTATGTTTTGAAAGTTTATCTATTATACGATTAAATGATATTTGTTTATCATCAAGAGTTTTCTTTATTTTCCCAACCTACTCATCTTTAGCTTCCATAGAAATAGTTAGCATATCTAATTCTTTTTATAATTACTAATTTACTTACGTAAGAGTTTACATACTTTTTTTATGAGCTTCCTAATTCTACTTTAAATTTGCTACTTATTTTCTCAATGATTCAACAATAAAATTTTCCGATTTAGGTTTGTTAAATTCAGTGGATTCATTATGTTTATTTGATCCATTTTTTTCGATGGTCCATTCTTCTTAGTCATCAGTAGAAAAAGCATTGCTTTCTTATTTTACGATACGTTTAAGGCCTGGCAATTTAGATGTAGACTCTGAATTTTATTTATTTTCTAACACTTTTATTTATTTGTTAGCAACCTCCAACTCTTATTTCAGCGATGCCACTTATTTTCGTAATATATCAACTATAAAGGAACCTTCTTTAGGTTTATCTTCTGAAATAGATGGTTAAATTACTGTCTTTTAACTTTCCATTCTCTTTAAGAAAAACTGAACTTTATCAGTTTTATCACTAACTTTCTCTTCAGGTTTTATACTCTCTTTCTGTTACTATTATACACGCGGTTCTTATTTAAAATCATCTTAATCAAATGAAAATAGTTATTCTTAATTTTTCTCAGTAGTTTATTCATTTTACTTTAACCAGGATAGGTGCTCATCGCATATCTTCATATGATTTTACATTTAATCAAAATTTCCTTCAAAATCACAATAAGGACACATCAAACAAATATTTCTTGCTTCTTATTATTTTAAAGAGGTTTTATACTGCGTTATCTTTTATCCGCATTTACACGTACTGTGGTCGCCAAGCCAACTTTGATTTCAAAAAATACTAACTATTTCAAAACTATTTTTTGTATTAATTTTAACTATATATTAACTCAATGTTTAGTAGCGTCTCCTTTCTATTTTATTACTTCTTCTAACCTTTTGGGCATAGAGTCAATCAAATGATTGATGATATCTAACAGATTTACTCCAACGCCCTCTTACTTCTTCATTTAATAAGTCATATGTGGTACATTCTTCAGGGGAAATGTTTGACTTCAGTGGATTCCAGCAGTGAAAAAGTGGATTTAAGTCTGGACTCATTACTGGAAGCGATAGAGCTCAATGTTGTTAGCAGTATAAAAGTTTTTCATATACTTACTAAAATGTGTCGGGGCGTTATCTTGTTGCAACTTCAAGTTATGCTATTAAGTGATGGAAGTGTAACTTGTCTGAGAACTTAAGAATTGACAATTGAATTCATGGTCGTACCGCACGGCATAAACCATAATGGACCCTTATATCTATAGCTAATCGTACTATAGATCATGCACGAAAACAGTCCATATTTTACACTTCGAGAAAATACTTCGGATTCCACTCGTCTTTAGGTGTTCTGAGCACTCTACTCGCTCGATTTGCATAGCATTTTGAGCGATACTCATCGGTATACTAAAAAGTTCTCCAATATTCAATTGGTTGTTTCAGGTTCATTCGAGCAAAGTTCAAACTTTCCAATTTATGCTTTTCGGTAAGTTTGGCTTTATCTTAGCAACATAGAAGCTTAAACTGAATTTGGCCAGGAGACGAGATACCGTTGTTAGAGACATGGAAATTCCACGAAGGGCTTAGTATTTTTCAGCTATGATTCGTCGAGTTTCGAATCTATGGCTCTGGCGATATTTAACAACGCGAAAATCTCAGCTTAGTCAAATTTTCTGACACTATTATCGGCATGAGAAGCTTCTAGCTTGCCTGTAACTTCAAAGTGCTTAAAAATGGAATAAACAGTTTGGAGACTACATTGAAGGCAACAAGCAATGTATTTCTTGGTTGCAACAGTTTGTGATTCTGTTTCTCACATTCTCATCATTATGCGACGCTCTTGTATTGTGATCCGTCGGCTTCGTGTGTGCTTCGTCATTTGAAGGATGAAGTGAAAAAGAAATGAACCGCAGAATTAATTGAATATGTTATAATTAGCATAAATACAGTGATTTAATTTTCAAGCGCAATTATTACATAAACATTTGTTAAAATCAAAGTTGGCTCGGACACCACAGTACCATTAAACGATTAACAGCATAAAGCACACACGGTGCATCCGCAATTCAAATCATAACCTTATTATAGAATATTGTCACAATATTTGCAAATTAGGTCTTATTGGCCCACATATGCAACTGGCCTAAATCGGTCAATTTATTTTTATTAAATATCTCGTTCGATGTAGAGCAGTGGATTATTTTATTACAATCTCATTTTTACTTATTATTGAAAATTCGAGAGATTATTGAGCTCGTTGGAGTGTTCATTGTAATCTTTGTTAAATAAGTCTTGTGACGTATTTCGCAGCAAATTGCGGAAGGTTTCATTTGGATCTTTTGTGAGTGTTGGCTTCTCGAAATCTAATGAAATTTTCATTGGAAAGTGGTAATCTTATATTGCTAATTTTGTTGATTAACTATTCAAAAAAATATTTTCCGCTTCTCATATTATTTAATTGTAAATATCACTTGTTCAAATAACAATATCTGCGGCGCCGACTCTTCCAGATTGTTCTTGTCCGGCTTTGTTTCCGGCGAATTTGACGACTCTGAGGATTTCGTCGCTGATACCGCCTTCGTGGAAGCATCTTTTTGCCGTTTGGTACAGTCTCACTTATTGTTCTCCGTTGAGCACGCCTGCGTAAATGCGGCTGAATCTGAGCAGTCCGTCGTGCCAAACGAGTGTCTGGTTCATGTTCGATGTCTTCTCGTAGAATCCGAGAATGTCGTTCAGGAGCCCCTCGGGCAGGGAGTAGTTCTTTGTGATTAAGGAGGCGAGGACGGCGTAGAGCGCTGGGTTCGGCTCCATTTGAATGAGTTGAATGAACGCTGGAATGATCGCAGTTCTGGGGAAGGAGCATTTTTGAACGGCTGCGTTCACAACTTTTACGAACGCGGACGACTGTGAGTGCTCAACGGCGAAGAAGACCACACCCCTGAAGAAGGCGAAGCACCTGTACTTTGACTTAATGAGGGCGTTGAAGTAGTGAATGTTCAGCTTTTGCGTTTGCTTTAGGTCCTGCTAGCAGGCTGGAACTAAAATATGTGAAATGTAAATATAAGATTGGTCCTCGGGCAAGGAGGCGATGAAGAGGCGCGTGAGGCCGTACATGGCCTGCGGTGACCAGCACTCGAAGTTCGTCATCTCCAGAATCTAAAACCAGAGCTTGGAAGAAGGAACCCACTTAAGGAGCTTGGGCAAGATACCAGAACGGTACTGCTTCAAAATTGGCGCAAGCTGGGAGTAAACGGGCTTCAAAGTTGTGAGCAAGTCCTGAGGAGAGGCGGACTTCAACGCTTATAAAATTTACTCGTCATTAATCGTTAACGGAGCAACCTCGTCGAACAAATCAACCAACTCGTCGTCGGACTCGGCCACGAACATATTCGCAGTTGCCTACTTGTTAATCTTCAACGTTTTGTTACCAACCTAATCACGCGCAAGCTGCGTCTGCAACTTCTCCAATTTTTACGGATCTAACTTAATTATATCGTCAAGACCCTCGTTGTGCAAAGCAGCTCGCTCAATCACATTTGTTGGTACTGGAGCAGTTCTCTTTCGCTTCAAAGATACACCGCGAATATCCTAGTCTAAAGTTTTAGCATGTCTCGGTTTTAATTCAGGTTTTCCCATTTTACATGAAGGGAGTGGATGATAATTATTTACGTGTATTTGATAATAATATCAAAATTATTTTAGATTACAAAATCACTCTCTCTTCTATTCCACATAAAATTAGAAATTTATCATTTCAGCCAATCTCAGCTGAAGCCATTTGAACTGATCCAGTTTAGTGTTGGATCCACTCATTTACAAGAATTTCTCCAAATCAGGAGAAAAATCAGTAGTCATGGATTGAAGAGTAAATACACAAATAAGGAGAACGTCGAAGTAGCTATTCTCTTTTATTCGTGAGGAAAGCTATTGGACCAACTATTAAGAAGCCTCAATCACCTTGTAGTTAATCAAGAATTCATCTTAAAGTAGATCTATAATCCGCTTTTAATTTACTATTTCTTTGATATATGTGTCCTCAATGTGTGTATCAATTTTATAACTGTTAATTGGAGATTATTGTGGAGTTATTCGTTGATAATAACTCATGTATGGGAGTGGAAAAGTAAATATTTATTTGAGGTTAGAATTTTAGTAATTATTATAGTGTATACATTTTAAAAACAACTGTTTATTTCAATTCATGCTATTTCAAATTATTTGTTAGACAAAAATTTGGAATACATATCGGTACTAATCAATGCGTATATATTATAATATAGTAATAAGAATTCATTATCGGCTTTACACTTTTATACTCAATGTGAGGTTATGTAAAGTGTTTAAATGTTTAAATACAGGTATAACAATATATTCAATATCATATATCCAATATCATCAAAGAACATTGTGGACTATATTATTGTCTATTATCAGCATTCTCTCAGTGTTTTCGTTAAGAATCTTCTTAAATCGGAGCTTAATATTCACTACTCAACGTTCTTTACAGTTCTATTAGTAAATATGTTATCGATATATAATATTATTCGTTTGTCACTGGAAGATTTTAGCCGGAAGATTTTCTGGAACAGTTTCAAAAATATGGACCGTTTCCGCTTTATCTCTCTGATTATTCTCTTTTTACTTCTTCTGTTTCATAACAATTAAAACTGATATTATGATTATTGCGATAACGCCAAGCGGTATTCCAACTGCAAGACCAACAACGAGGCCAGTTTTGTTTTTTCTCTTGCATATTCCACTACTGAACTTAAAACCTTTGTTACACTCACACTGACTGGATTATAAATTGATGTGGCTGTTAAGATCCAAACTTGAACAACAAATATCGGTCGTGCATTAACAAATAGCTTTATTTCTGCAAAAACAAACGTTTTTCTCATAATCCCAATCGTATCCTGTGCCAAAGATATTCAAACAATGGCTACATCTTCCAGATATAAAATGAGTTGCGTTTTACTGACAACAACCTTCAGTGGAACAGTCGCAATTTATACCAGGTGGACAATAACATGTTGATTGGTTAGAGTCCCAGGCATATCCAGGCCCATACATCTCAGAACATTATGTACAAGTATTTGTGGCTTATGTCACTATTCCATCACATATCGCACAACTTTTACTTGTTTCGTCGAATGTATGATTACTCATTACACAACAGATAAGGGTGTCACACTTGCAATTTGATCCAGTATATATACAGTCATTATATTTTGTACTCCATATATAACCGGTTGCGTATTTATCACACGTTATACAAGATTTAGATAATTTGTTGTAATATTCTGCACATTTATGGCATTTACTGCTTGGGATATCAAGAACACCGTAGTATTAATTCGTATTATCACATACGCACGTACCAGTAGCTTAATCTATAATGGCCCCAGTCGAATACTGTTGTTAACAGGTTTGACACTTTCCCTCAATATAATTAGTTCCAAGAGTTTTTAAACAACATAAAGCTGTTTTACATTCACAAATAGTTTACTTGGGACATACACAAGTTTATTAACTATTATCCCAGACGTAACCTGATCCAAAACCTGCTTCACATGTTAAACATCCATCTTTGTTTTCATTCAAAAGTTCTGGACATTTTGTGCATGTATCAGAAGCTTTTTAAAGAGATCCGTACTCCTGTTGATTTGAATCACATCCACAATATGTAAATTTTGAATCTTTAGTTAAAAATGGATTACTTATTGGTGTGTATAATGAATTGCATACTATGCATTATCCGTTTTTAAATGCCATAGAAAATTACGCACAACATAGTTATGTCTAACATGTGCAATTAGATGGACACATACACACTATACCTCTTCGTCCTTAATCTCTCCACTCGTATCCAGTTCCTAGAGCGTTTTCACAAGTATCACATTTTCCATTTATGTAGTGTAAATTCTATTTTTAGCAACAGAATTCTGAAGTGCAGAAGCAGTCTTTTCCAGCTGGACACGAGCACGTGATTCCATCCCAGTGGTAACCAACTCCAGTGAACGATGTATTACAGCACTTTTTGGTTTTGCACTCACATGAAACTCCAATTGGGCAGTAACATCTCTAATTAGTAACATCCCAGTTGAATCCGGGGCCATAGTCCCCAATACAATCCTCTGCATATGTTTTTTAAAAAAGAAGTTTCACGGAACATGTTCCATTAACTTCTATTTCATCCAGTTCAGAGCAGTTTTTAACACATAGGGTTCCGTTGGAGCTCAAAAGTTGTTAACATGTGCATTGCGAATCTTAGAACACGAAACCACTTTCACATGAATGCTGAACCTCCTCATCAAGTTAGAGCAGATATATAAATATATTACTCAGCATAATAATAGTAATGAAGTGGATAATATTAGATAATAATGAATGCATTTATATTATAATAACACAAATATATAAAAAAACTCATTCAAAAATTAATTACAATACATAAATACTTATTGCATAACTTTTGAGTAGTAAAATATTAAACTGACATCTTTGAATTATTTCTATCCAGAACGAGAAAGAATCAACTTCATTTTTTATTTTCAACTGAAATTTTATCTTAAATAATCTAATACTGCGATTTATACAAGAATTTCAGTTATATACGACGTGAGTCGTTAGATGTGCCTCGCTCAAAAATACAGTAATTTTATTATTTCATAATAAAATTAATTTGATATGAGTTTGAGGTTATGTATATTTAAAAATATATTGAATACTGAAATAGTAATCATCACTAGCTTTTCGAGTTTTAATATGTTATATGCTAATATTTCATATAAATTGTTACTATTTTTCAAAATGATGGTTCTTACAGTAAATCACTTATGAAAGGCCGAGCAGTAATTATAATATGTTTTAAATGGCGACACATAATTAATACAACAATTAGAGTTAAATGAGTTTTTTCTTTGAATTTTACAATATTAATTAGCATCAATTGCTAATATATATTTTTATTGCTAAACCTATAATAATACATAAATCTACATAAATTGCTTATTGATAGTTATCTAGAATTTTACATTATAATTGAAGTGTGGAATTAAAAATATAGTACAATACAGGTAAATAAGTAGTCTGTGTTGAATGGGAATAAATGACATGTATAACATAAATATGTTTATTAACAAAATAGTTCTAATGGCACAAACAGACTATATGGAGACATTTAAAAGTAAAACATATGTTCACTGTTTGTGTCTTCTAAAACTATGAATAAATTACGTAAAAGATATAAAAATGAAGTGTAATATGTTTGAAATGTGAAAAGTAATAATTGATTTTAATACTATATAACATTAACATATAAGCTTAAATATTTTACTTTTTCACATAATACACCAACCAATTAAATGAGCATTTAAAGTGATAAACATTCTAATATTATGATATTCTCTCAGTTATCGTTCAAGCAAATAGCAACACCTTGTAAAACCCAGTGGCTTTCGTGTTCAAAGCTAGCTACGTCCGCGCCAAAGACCAAACCGACCCCCATCGCGTTTGTTCTGTTGGTAGTCACATACACGGGTGCCTTAAATTAATTTCTTAATTTAATGCGGCTCGCTTCTGCTGGTGTGACTTTAATTAACGGTAATGATACCATAAGTTCCTTCTTCTTGCTTAAACATAAGCATTCTTTTTCGCTGTTCCAACCAGCTCCTTCCAAAAACAGTCCTTGGATGTAGCATCCGAATTCGAGTTTTTGTTTGATGTCGTTGGGCTGGTGGTTAGTAATTTGTGTAAACAGGGCCGATCTGTCTAATGGCCATTTCTTGATACGTGAGCATGTTTACACGAGCGCTGTCAAGTAGCTTTCCGGGATGTGGAATCCAGAGAGCCATATGACGGCTGGTTCGCCAGTGGCGAGCCATTTCTTGTATTGTTCGGCTCTTCCGGTTAAATGAGACATCCATCCGGAGAGGTTTTTGAGAGTGGCCGGGCTGTATTTCTTCCATTTTTGTGGCAGCTGTCCGATGAAGAATGAGGTGGCCATTGCGTCGAGCTCTTGGCTCATACCGATTTCACCCTTGAGTGCTTTCTGTAGGTCGTCGACGTTTTCTTCCATGACAACCAATAAGGCATTAAAGCGCTCAAGTTCTTGCAGCAGCACGATTTCGGTTGGCATGATGCCTCCTTTCGAGTTGAATTTCTTGTTTGCTTGCATTAGGTTGAATTGATCTGGGATTCTCTCTTTGAGTGTCTGGCAGAGGTTGATAAGGTAGTCTTCTTTCGAGATTGATTCAGCAGACTAAACGCGTGGCTGCAGTTCTGCGAGGTTCATCCACATTTACCTGGTAGAGCTCTCCAGATACTGGATTTCTGCGTTCGTGTGCAACCCGAACACTTCCGGTGAGCTGATAAGTGGGATCTTCTGTATGAAGAAGTCCTCGTACACCTTCTTGATTGTGTTGTCGTGCTTCAAATACTCGCCTACAAATTCTGCATTTTGACCTGTTTTGAACTTTGTGATGGAGAAATTGAGCAGTTTTTCGATCACTTATTTGTAAGCCACTTGGTGGTTCACCTGTTTATCCAGTTAATAAGCTGGAACTGGGCTGTAATCGAACTCATCCGATTTGTAGAAGCTGAATTTGCTGTGAGAATCGAACACAAAGTCGCCGAAGAACTCCTCAAGGTAGGTGTTCACGAGGCGTCTGTCCCACTCGTCCATAACACGCCCACCATAGTTCACCTCGCCTATGATGTAGCGAATGGATTACCACGGGATGAGCTCTTGGGATACGTGGGCCTTGGTCAAATACGTGTTGAGGCAGTCCATTGAGATCTGGAAGTCGGAGTCGTTGAAGTCGTAGGCGATGTTCCAGCCTATCTTTCCGTACTTCTGCCTCTCCTGGATGGCGGCGTGGAAGAAGGCCAAAGAATAGACCAGCGGTCTGAAGTATTGACTTGGGCATGAAGCCATGTCGTCCTCGGAAATCTTGGAGAAGGTTGATAACATATTCAATCTCAACGAATTTGGCGGCTCAGTAACGATTTTTATCGAATTCTGCAATATTGAAAGTGGTAAATTGTCAGATGGCTCAGTAGTCAAGAATAATCTGAATGCTGGATTGTACTTCTTGTTCAACTCTTAAATTTCGAAATTAGCCTTTTCCTAGTCCTCGCCCTCTGTCATGCTCAATTAGGAGATTAAACTCTCAGTGTTCATAACTGGTTCAATCATCTTCTCAAGCTTCTTCAACCATTTCGGAAGCAAGTGGCAGTTCATCAACAATACCCATTGACCTCTTGATAAACCTGTCTTCAGGTACGACTCGGCTATTGGAGATTGACCTTGACCAAGCGCCACAAACTTAAAGCGTTAGCTGAAATCTTTACGTGTAGCTAAACGCAATATTTCATTGAGTGGATCTGAACCCGGAGTGATAATGAACAAAACTGGAGTTGAACGTGTTGACTGATTATAAATGAAGTCATAGTTCAACACTGGTGGAGTGATATATCTTTCAGAAAGTACTTTGGATATGAATCTTCCAACAGCTATATAAACTCTATCTGGTCTGAGGCATCTTAATATGCAAAGTTTTTGTAAATCAGTGATGAAGATGTTTTGTCCAATCTTTCCTGGTATATTGAGTAATTCTGGGCGCTCGTTATCCCAAAATTCTTTCCACTCTTTGTCGTTGTTGGTAATATCAGAAAGCAAATCTTAGAAAATATCGCAAGTAATTGTTTAGTGTTTTCCTACCTCTGCTATTAGTTTTTCTTTATTAGCCTTCATTTCACCAACGAATAATTATGGATCTGATTAATTGATTTATTCGGATTTCAATATTTGGTTAAGTTTAACCAAATCTTTCCATCCAGCGGCACTTATCCATTAGTGTGGATTTGGAACAGCACATTCGTCTAAGCTAAAGTCGCCTTTAACGAAGAAATCTAATTCTTATGTTGGAAGTGTGTTCTTTGGATATTCAGCTTACACGATACGAGTAGCTAATAAGAAGCTGAACATTAATTTGTGCTTTTCAAACAGTGATGTGCACACATAATCATATACATTATTGGTAAGTTGCAATATAATGTTTGTGATACGTACATCAACATTTGTATCCATAGCTGCGTCTTAAAGTGACTTCATGAATATCTCCATATATGCTTGTAAACTGTATTAATACATATTATTAATTTGCGCTAATGAAGCCATCGTAAAGTAGCAAACTCTTCCACGGATAGCAACCAAATTATATTACGAACGGATAGACTCTATTTCTTTTGAAGTTATCGCTAAAGACTTAAGTAAGTTCTATACTTTGGTAACATTTGCTTTAGTTGTTTTCAGTGTTTCAATTAATTCGTAATTTTCAACAATTGGACCAGTAGAATTGCTTAATACTCTAAGAAGAGTTTCTTCATAAGTTTTTAGGTTAGTGTTAGAATCAGACATCTACTTAACATTTTATTGTCTCTTTTATTCTTATTCAGGTCTTTCAACTCTTACGACTGCATTCAATAACTATGCTTCTAAACCAGATTCAGTAACGCAGTGGTTGACAACAGTAAGTGTTGAAAATACGTCTGGTGCGAAACTAGGATTGTAAAGCTTAGAAGTAAGATATAATTAGAATTTAGGATCATAATCTACATCTTTTGCACCAATTCTAATTTATTTCTGACCAGTTTAAGATACATGAATATCTTTTTCTAATATTGGAGTAAGAGCTGGATCTAATGATTCACCTACATTTTCTATCAAAAGTGGATTGCCCAACATGACAGCTTATTCAAGTTATCTCATTAATTCAGAATCGTTAAGAGAAACTACAACCAATTTATTTTCTTTCTCCTTTTCTTTAATCCATCTGACAGCTTATAATTATGGATCAATGACCAATGGCCATTTAGTAGTTCTGGTAACTAAGCAACCGTTTTAAACGCTAAGTTCATCACTTGGTAAACCTTCACTACCCCATCTAAGTATTTCGACGTCTTAAATCAAGAGTTTTTCAGGTCTAAACTAACTTGTGAGTGATGCGGACGCTGGGATCTTTCTATCTACGACTTCTTTAACTAAATTCTAAATAAGCTTTTCTCTGAAGTCATGAGTGAAACCACCGGCGTAATTCATGAACGCAGCTGTAATAAGACAATCACCAACATAATTTTTGTTGATTTTAGCTAATTTCTCTCTTTCTTCCGCCCATCTGACCTTTTCACTACCTAAATCAGTAATAAGTTATTCAGCAGCTTCAAGTTGTTTCTTCATACGAGCAAGAGCCTCAGCTAAATCATATTGCTCTTTCTATTACTTTTCTAACTCTGTCTTCAGATTGTTCAATTCAAATGTTAACTTATTGATCATTTCGTTGGTTCTTTGAAGTTCTTTCTTACCGTTTTCCATTTTTTCTTCTTGTATCTTAACGTTTCTTTGTTTAGGAGCAACGATCTTGTAAACTTCATAGTAACGAACCATGTTCTTAAGCCAAGTATACATAGATTCGAGTGGACCAAATGCTTTCTTAGCGTCTTCAGCTGTATACTTCTTAATAACTTGAGCGACAAATTCAACAGTCTTATCTTTGAGAAGATCTAAGTTGAAGTTAAATAATTCTGATGTGAATGAAGAAGATGAGAACATTTGGAGAGTAAGACTCCAGTCAGTTTGAGTTGAGGCTTTTAAGAGAGCATAAATACCCGCACTAACTTCCTCCATGACACCCTTAGCGGTTTTCATTGTTCTAATTTAAGCTATATCACCTGGAGTAATGCCATTCAGAGCTTCTTTGGCTTCATCTAAAACTGGTTGAGCTTCTGCTAATTGAGCCTTAGCTTCTGTTGCATCTCTGGTAATTGTTTCGAGCTTTATAGCAAGATCTTTACCTTGTTGTTCTGCTTGTGTTTATAAAGTTTAAACTTCAGCAGTTTTTACTGATAATTCAGAAACCATTTTGTTAACTTCCATAGTTTTCTTCTCAACTACAATTTTTTATTCGGTTAATTTAACTTTCATTACGGCAACGTCTTCATTGGCCTTTTAAAGCTTTTCGAGACCACCTTTGAACTTTTTAATGTCTAAATTACATTCAATACGTTTTTCATTAAGAATACTCATATATGATTGTAAGAAGTCAACAAAGTTACGTGGTGTAACATAATTCTTACGTCTGTTACTTGTCCAGAATGAGTCAGAAAGTGTAACTGCTCCTTTATGAGCTTATAAGGCAAAATCTACTATTTAAGCTTGCAATTGTCTCTTCAGATCACCAACTTGTTCAGCTGGTCTATCACTAAATACGTTTTCATCAACGATTTATATCTTATTCTATTCGTAAAGAATGGTTTTAGCGACTACTTTCAAGCCCTCATCGGACCATGAATCATACCAATCAATAGTGCATGCACTGACTAAACCTGGGAAGCTTCTGCATCTCTTTCTCAATAGGTCACCTACTGGAGACATTGATAAAACAATATGGAGTCTGTCTCTGCAAGAGTTAACGAAGTAACCCCAGATGGCATCTTTGGTATCAACACATCCATTCTTCAAAGCAATTTCTTTGACATCTCTGATAAACGCTTCACGTTCATCGTCTGCGAAAAGAGCTGGCACAATACCAGTTGTGAGGATTGAATTCAAGAATTCCAAGAATGATTCGTCAGCAACGTGCTAATCAGTGAATAGGAACACAACTTATGTGTCAACATTTACAGGTGGTGCAAGATATTCTTTGTAAAGTCTTTACAAATCAGCTTTGAATTCTTCTTCACCATAATTTCTTGAAAGTTGTATTTCAAATATTTTATAACCAGCCATAAAAGTAGCAAGTCTTGTTAATGAACGACGACCAGATCCACCATAACCAATTAAAAGAGCGCAACCCTTTGGTGTACGAATAATTCTATGGAGACGGAGCAAGTGTTAAATGGCATCATCAAACAAAACAATGTTTTTAAGAGGAACTAACTGCATATTTTCTTTAGCTTTTTATTTGGCTAACTGGTTGTACATGTCTAACGCAGCAGTGGCCAAAATGCGGACTAATCTGTAAGGAGATTCATCATCTTCAAACATTTTAGCTGGTTTTTGTATAAGCTGAGTACCATCTTCTTTCTTGATAATCTTACAGATTGGTTCACCTTAAATAAGCTCTTCATAATTTCTAAATGTTGTTAGTTCTGCTTCTAAATCATTATATATGTTTTCATAGTTCTCAAGTAATTTGGTCATTTCACGGAAATCTCCAAATATGAGTGGATTTTCTAAGCAAGATGTGAAATCATCAGATGATGTGGTAGTTGATTCGGTAACAAGTGAAGTGATATCTGCTTGAATCTTTTGTTCAACTAAAGTGCGGTCATCTTGTGATATGAGTCTATCGCAAAATACTCTTGAGAATTCATTACGCCACAATTTAAGTAGTCCAGCCTTTGAGAACTTATCCTTAGAGCACATGAGCATACCTTCGTAAACTCTTGAAAGATCTCTCAGGTTGAATAAGTAGTGGAATCTGCTTGGAGTTGGGCTCAGTACTTTCTGTATTTCTTTGAAGATTCTAAGAGTTGATTGTGTTAATTTAACGGAGAATTACTCAATTGCCTTCCAATTGGCGTCTTCAGATGATGAGTCGAAGTTGAAGCTGGACATTCTCAGGTGTTCAGATAAGATTGAAGCGTAAATATGAGTGACAGCTTCGTCTGACGGTACTTGGACGCCCAAAACGTTGAACAAGCTAACGAAACGTGGGTCCAGTTTATTCTGTGAACCGCCTGGTGGTGGTAAGCAGCCGATGGTTTGAACGTCGATGACTTTCTTCCACTGGAGTGATTTTGGCGATCTGTCCCAGATTCCTTTGCGCTCTATGAACAATTTTAGGAACGATATCGGTTACTAAGTGCCATATTAGTCGATAACTGGCATTGAGATGTTGTCCACGAAGAACATGAGCGATTTTCTGCCTGGAGGCCCAAGTGTGTCCTTTGAACGCCTGTCCAAGTTGTTTTCAAGGGCGTTTTGGGCTTCGAACGCTCCCGTTCTGGATGAGAAGTTCAAACCTAAAGTGTTGTAGAGGTCGGCTGGGAGTTAATTTAAGTAGTTCTTAACGATGGTCGTTTTGGCTGTTCCGGATTCACCCACGAAAAGAACATTACGTTTTTGCTTGGCGAATGTGTCCAATATCCAGCTGGTTCTGACGGTGTCGAGTGTTTCAACGAAAACGGAGGAGAAGCGCTTGTCCGCGGGTGGAACGTAGAGCTTAACGAAATTGCTCCAGGAAATCCAGCACTGCTTCTTCAAATCGAAGTAGAAATCGTATAATGTGGATGTTTACTGTTCACCCAGGCCGTTAGCGGTTGCTTTGATTTAACCGCTTGGGAGCTGGTTCGCGCTCACTTGCTCGTTGGCGTCCACGTTCTGCTTGAAGGTTAAGTTACTAAGTTCCTTAACGTACAAATCGAAATCTGGGCGGTGAGAATCCTCAATAACCGCGCCCAAGCTCCACATGATGCAGAAAATGTACAGGGCTTCAGCTATTGAAGGCTCGTTCAAAATGGTCTTCTTGAAGGTTGGATCCTCCAACTCAGTCTTTGAAATACAGTCATCGAAGAAGTTACAGAACTAATTCACCATGTTCAAATCAGTGATTTACATTGACAGCTTGAGCGGAGATAACTAATCAGTTTGACCAGAAGAAGCATTTATACGAGTACCAGTAAATATGTAATCCAAAAGAGGACGCAGATACTTCGTAAATAATTGCTGCATACTATGCTGAGCTTCTTAAAGCTTGTTTTCAGACTCTTTCTCGACCAACACGAACTTTTCGCGCACCCATTTGTTATATCTTGGAGCATAACCCAAGTTCTTGGTATCAACCCAGCACATACCGCATCTTGAAACTGTAGCTGGTGAGGCATATTGCAAATCAGCAACTTCGAACACTAAACGACAATTATCCAACATTCTTATACGCTCGTTGTTTGGTAAAGTCAGTAACTTATTATCGTCCATGACAGAGTTCATGTTTTCAATCCAAAGTGCATCTACGTCACCATCGAAATAAATGATATTTTAACAATTTTGTGCAGCTTCGGTATCATTCAAAGTTCTAAATGTCTTAGAAAGTAAACCATCCTACCATTCACGTGTATCAAGATTGAGAACACCATAAAGTTCGTTAACGGTTTAAGCCTTTGGATTAATCACCGTAACGTTAGTTGGTGTTCCAAGCAAACCGTTTGCCTTGCAATAAGCATCTCTAATAACAGATTTACCACCACCTGTTGGTCCGACCAACATTACGGAGTGACGAGAACTTAAAGTATCTGAGAATTGTTGTACTTTTAATACTTGGTCAACAATTACTTCCATGTTCATTTCCTTCAAAGCTTTTTCTGTTGCACTCTTCATATTCAATAATTAGTCTTTCTTATCAACTTTTTCTTCTTCAATTTTAATTCCTGGACATAAGTCGGCGATAAGACCTTCAAATAATGGGACATCTTCAAATATAAACTTTGGCAAGTTCATATCTCTTAAAGCTCTCATAAGAACACGTTCTTCATCTTCATCTGGTGATTATCTCTTAAGTTTACCAGCATTCACCAGAACAGATTTAAGTGCACGAAGACCAAAATCGTAGTGGAATTGTTTACTAAGTTATTCAGAAGCAAGTTTGTACAAAACTGTCATTTTTTGACTTAACACACGAGCCTGAATAAACCCTTCAGAAAATAGCATGTTTTCACAAATGATTGGTAAGTTTGGCTTCGCCATAACCACAGGTCTAAATAAGGCTTTTAAGTTATCTGGAAGTTCTGAACGGCCCTAATAACCTGGATTCATGGTACAGAATACACCACAAGTTTAACGCAAAACAATTTCTCGTCCTTCTAATTAAATCTTAGTATTTGGAACTTCTCTGCCTTAGGCAACACACATACTCATACCTTACAAGATCATTTTAATTTGTTGTGAAATAACAGACAACACAGCAGGTTCAATTCTATTAAATTCATCGAAACAAATCCAGCAACCAGATTCGCAAGCACCAGATAAGGTACTTCCCATTGCACGTACGTCAACACCTTCAGAGCAGTTGATAACTACACACATTCTTCCCAATTATTTAGCAAGATCCTTAACACCTTCAGTTTTACCCGTACCAGCAGGTCCAGCTGGATTACCGAAGAATCTTTTGTTGAGAGCTGTTGTTAAAGTCATATTTAATCTATCAATAAGAGGTGAAGCTACTAAACGACCACATAAACCTTAATACTCAAACAAATATGGATGGTATGGTGGTGTAGCCTAAACAATCTGCAAATTATCAGTTTTTACTGAATAGTAGAATCTAAGTTAAGATTCATACGTGAAATCAGAAGCTTGAGTTGTATTTTATTTAATTAAATTGTCAAGGATTGTTTGATTGTGTATATCTATAATTAACAAAGTATTAATTTTGATTCTAGCCTACTTTGTTAATTCAGTACGTACTTCTGTAACTAACTCATTAATTTAGGTTGTCTTTCTGGCGTGAGCCTTTTTCATTGCATTATATGCATCACCTTCACCAGTTTCCATAACTCTGAAAGCTTCTTCGCAATCCCAGGTATGATAAACTTCGCTGGCTACAATACAAACTTAGCACAAGTGCTTGTGTACCCACTTTGTACGATTTTAGTTGATATAGTTATGACCAAAATCATAAATACCATTTTTGATCGCTAATCTCAGTGATTCCTACATTTCTAAGTCAATTCTTGTCATCCAAATTTCAATTGCTTAACCTTACTCAATTTTAATTTATTGGTTGAACATTAATTGTTCACCTTCTGGTGAGTTCATACCTACAACAATGTTGTTAACTTTTGGAAATTCGAGAGTTGCTACGTTATCAAACATTTTTCTAATTTGTGGTTGAACAGAAAGAGGATCAGAAGCTCTGCCCAAAACAGATAATAATTCGTCGTCGCTGATAAAATAAAAACGTTGATATTTGGATCTTTTAGAATTCAAATAGTTTGTCAAAGCTTTTTAACAGTTTTCCATTTGAGTTATCAGTTCCTTAATTTCTTTTAATCTGTTAGTTGCCTTACAGGATTCTAAAACAGACAAATTTTGTTTAGAAACGTCACCCATTAATTTAACGAAAGCTAAGTCAATTCTATCGAAACGCTTGGATTCATCAGGTAATTACACTCTTAAGTCGTCAGAAGAAGCAAATATGCCTTCCAAATATAACCATTAACGTTAACATTAAATCCAGGCTTCAAGTACATCAGATACTGTCGACATATTTTTCTCCCAGGCACGAACTTCGTTAGCAAAGTAAGCAACATATTTAGAGCTTGACATAGCTTAAAGTGCAACAGAAGATTCTTCTACCATAGCCATAATTTGATCTAATGAACGAAGAATGTAGCATCTATCTTGACCTTTAGCATTATGATGCTTCATTAGTGGTAAGTGAGTTGTAGTCCATTTTTGTTAAATTTCTGCGAGCTATTACTCAATTTTTTGTTCTTTTCCTGCGCCATTAACTATTTCAGTAATTTATTCCGAGTATAATTTAAGATTCAGTGCAATAATTTAACCTAAAGTTAAATCAAACCCTTCCTAACTTTAGAATTGAGTTTTACATACTTCTTCAATCTTTTTCCAGTGTCTTGGTCTCAAAGCATCGGATTTCAAATTAGTTAATAATGGTATTGAGTCTCTGTAGTTTTCAATTAATTATTTTACGAAATCAAAACTTTAAACTAAAGTTGTTTCTTCTGGAAGTTTTTTAAGCTAGAATCTCAATTGTGTACACCCAAGTTCCAGCTTCTATGTTTCTAACACAGAAAACTTTATTTTGCTCCAATCATCAAACTGTTCCTTAATAATTAAGAATAAATCAAAGATGTGTGTTTATGTTTGGATTGATTTCTCAATTTAGAGCAAATCTTGAATATCTGTTTGTTTTAAGTTGAACAACTTTTGTGCTAAAAGTACATCTTCTTTTTCAGAATTTAGAGTTTTCAATTTATCTGTGAAAGCTGCTAAAATGTCTGATGCTTCATTCATAACTGGTATTATCTCATATCGTGGAACATATGTTGGATCAGCTTGTGCACGTTATAATTCTGACGTAAGTTAATCTAAAGGTTTGTTGTATCCATTAAGTTTGAAGTCGGTAACAAATACTTGTAGATTTGCTTCAAATACCTTAGCTTATTGAACTGTAGTTTATGAATGTTTGTTCTTGGTCCCATCTAATGTAGAATCAACTACACCAACTAATATTTGAAGTGCTTGGAATTTTCTTTTCAAATCATCAGCAGCTACAATTTCAACATTGAAAACTTTGCAGTTAACGGTCTTAAATTGCTTCTTTTATGAGGAAGAAGACAAGAATGAAAGAGTTTAGTTATTTGATTAAATTTGGGCTTGAGATAACAATGCGTGAACTTCATCATTACAAAGAACATCTTGGCATTCTGAAATTGATAACAATTGTTGAACACTTGGATAAGAGTAACCAAAATCAACGCATCTAAGTGTATCACGTAGAGTATCATTTGTAGTATTAAGCTCATATGATTTCAACTGTTCTTTTTTAAGTTGGTCTGGAATATCAGCAATAGCTTCAAATCCATGCAATATGTGATAATAGCTTTGGACTTCGTTAATTTTCAGTTCCATTTGACCTCCTTTTTAGTTAACTCTAACAATGGTACCTAAAACTTGCTTGAAGATACCTAACTGGTCTGGTCTTGAGCATTCTTGTGTAACAAGGTTCATTTCGTCTTCTATTTCTCTGTAGATATCAAGCAAGCGTGGTCTGCACTTTTCAATAATGAGTCTATAAATGGCGTCGCGCCAAAGGGTGCATTCTTTAATAATTGAATCTACAAGAGATGTGGAATCGAGGACGCAGAAACCGATGATTGCGCGGTATGGTGGGTATTATTGAATGCTGTTTCCAGTTGGTAATCCGAGCAGGAGGTTTTCGTCCAGTTTCATTGGTTCGTTAACGAATTTGATGAACGGGTTCGTTGCTTCTTGCTCCTCTTGTTCTATTTTGTCATCAGTAAGTGTGGTGAGCAGGCTCTGCTTTTATTTGATCAGGGAGTGGTTGAGGACGAACATTTTTTCATTGTAGCCCTCCTTGAAGTAGTTTATGGCGTGAGTGAAGAATGAAACTATCTGGTCCAGTTCATTCGCAGTGAGCTCCGATTTTCTTCTGGACGGGTGGTTATCAATCTCGAGCTACAAGAGCTTTTAAATTGTTGCGTTTCTTTGCAGTTTCCAGATCTGTTCGTAGCCGGACCAGGCGTTCATGTAGAGGTCCAGGTCACGAATCGTTTGCATTATTTTGTTCTGCATGTCAATCCAGAGGTCATTCACCGTTTGATTATCGGCTATTTTTGAATGGTAGCTGCGAACGTAAACGGTTTCGCCAAGTGTGGACTCTGATTCGCGCGGTTTCTCGGTGTTCTTTACCCTGTACTTGTACAGGTACCCGCGCTTGATCTCGGTGTACTCGTTACTCGGCTTCACGGTGAGCTCTTGCTCCATGGTGGCTGATTACTCGCCCCAGACCACGAACGGCTGGGCAATGGTGACTATGTTCTCCTGAATGTGCTTCTACAGGAATTGGCCGAGCGTTTTCACGTCCGGGGTCGAGGTGATAATCTGGCCCTGCAAATTGGTGCTCAGATTGAATAATGGAGTGTAGGTTGCCTTCAAGAATTTCTTGTCAATGTCTTGACCACCAACTGTTAAGGCCTTCATGAGCACGTAGTAGTCCTTGAGGGCTGTTTGCACCATTTGCTGAATGGCCCCAGTGATCCTGTTTTTAGCCCAGAAATCATAATAGTTTTAAAGCTCTGGACATTTATCGTCCTTACTGGTGAAACCAGTGAAGTTCTAAATCTTGACGAAGAATTGTGTAAGTTGATCGTACTTCTCAAGAGCTTCAGTCAACTTCTATTCTTTGAACTGATCAATTCTTGTTAAAAATTCGTTCAACTGCATGGTAGCAAGCTCCTCATACATGGCTTCGTTTTTAGCGGCAGCCTTTAACTCGGCTTACTTGAGAGCCTCCAAATACAATGATGTTGGAGATTCGTTGCCACGCTTCTTAACTTTTGATACGTCGATTGATACATTCATATTCTGCTTTGCAGCATATGGCAATTCAGTACCTTAGAAAAGGAGCTGTTAAGTCATAACCAAACGCATGTTACGTATTTGCTTAATATTTTGGTTAATGGCTTCCACAGTTTTCAACACGTTTTTACATACTGATTCTAAACGAGCTGCTTCGGCTTTAGCTTCTTCTAAATAAGCATCAACTGAAAGAGAGTTCCAGTTTAATGGACCAAAACCTTAACGGATTTTCTTTGCGGTTTCTTTAACTTATTTCTTAATTAAAAGTTATGGAGTTTCAGTGTTAACCTAACGAGTTAAAAAGTCTTAAATAGCTTATGGCTCTATGAATTTTTATAGTGAATTGTTAACCATTTAAATCAGATTTTACAATCCTTCAGCATGTTATTCATACTTTTATTTTTAAAGAGCCACGTTAAGAGCAGTTTCTCCGACGTCAAAGCCCAGACGATCCAAAATCTTAACTTCATCAATTAATTTATTAAGAGAAGTGGGGAAGTTGACACACATTTCATAGCCAGAAAGCTTCAAAATAAGTGATGAGACAGAAGGTGAAACAAATCTAGCATTTGTCATATCGACTTCTTTTTCAGTTTGTGGTAAAGCATCAGCTTTTTCATCATTATCAAGTAACAATTCCTTAATACGCATAAGTGTGTTTGCGTCACAAGCAGGTCTTTTATTATTTGAACGTAAATCCTCGATAGTGAGAATTGGCTTTTCACCTAAAAGTGGAGATCCAAGTGATTTTGTTATTGTTTGATCAGCTTCGTTTTTCCATTCTAAGAATCTATCAGCTTCAAACGTTCTTAATGCTTGTTTTAACTTTGAATATAGCTCTTCAGATTTCTTCACGACTTCAGATTTGGCATATTCTGGTTATCTTTGAACAAGTTGGTTGATGATATTGTGGGGGTCTCTGACAGAAATGAAAAGAGAACGGGCCCATACCAGTGTACCAGGTACGCTTGGAAGATCTATACCAGTTGGTGGGTCTTTTTGCTTTTCGTTGAATTCATCAATGCATCTTTAAAGTTCGATACAGTATTGAGTAATTATTTCTTCAACCTTAGTTGACATGTGCTTTTGAAGCATGTGCTCACCATTTTAATCAGTTTATTACAATCTTACAACCAATTCGAGGGTTCTGGTTAAAGATTTTGACTTAGAAAAGGCGACATCTAAAAACTAAAATGATTCTTATTCGACTCTTTTGACATCACGATCAAAGATAACTTTAAGATCTTCAAAAGTATCGTCGGATTCTCTGTCTTCTTCATAAACTCTTTGGCCAAATTCAACTAATTTATCAGATAATTATTGGACTTATCCACGAACAGCCATAACACCAGATGTATCTCCAGTGGCTTGTTGGACGTCGGCTGAAATGATGTGGGCAAATTCATTTATCTTGTTGATGAATGACAATAAATCATCAAGTCTCTTGATTAAAAATTCAGTTTGACTGAAGAGTTGTTGTTTGTCGAATTCCCAACGTTGAGCTTCTTTGTTTTCTTCTTAAATTTTCTCACGTGTTTCATAGTAACCGTTTTACCATTTTTATAGAACTTGTTTAGAAGTTTATAAGTGCATGACAGCATCTTATGGGGACATCTATCTAAATATTTCGCTTATTTTGCAGTTCTATTTAATTCTTTGGTTGATTTAGTGGGAAATTCTTACAAGTAATGGTTGTAAGCGCTCTTCTGTATTGTAGTATCTTGAAATTGTCCAAACCATACGGATGGCTGAGTATAAGCTTGTTATAACATCAGTTAAAGTGTTAACTGGGGATCTAGCTAATAATTTGAAGTGTCTTTCAAGAGTTTGTAAAAATCTGGTGTTATCTCTTGCTTCAAGGCAGCATTTGCTTACTTCTTATCTCAGTTGTTAAAATACCTTTGTTTCATCGTTTTGAACCTTCTCAATGATTTACACAATAAGTTTGAAATCGGGGGTGAACATATTTTCGTAGAGAGTACCAATGATGGCAGATTTTTATCTCCATAGTTCAATTTCAGATATTGGTTGATCGTTTTCTGGTTCGAGGCTGTAAACCTTTTTGAGTGCTTGGTTGAAAACTTCATTGAATCCTGTGATGGCGGTGATGATTTTTTGGACAGTTCTTATATCCTACTGTGCTTCGGCCACGTTTAAGATATCAAGCTTTGGAACGTCCAAGTGGTAGTGGGAGGTGAGCTACCTGTCAGTTGTTTGTGCCTGAATTGCTATTTTCTTCGATTGGAAGATCAACTCTTGCTCGACCATGTGTGGCAGCAAAGCTGGATAAAGAAGATTCAGCTGCATGGACAGTGTTTGCAATGGTGAGTTCCAGGTGGATATCAAGTTGATTTAGCTTGCAAAGTAGTCCTTGTTCTCGGCCGAGATTTCCTCTGGTTCTTCGATGAGTTGGCCAAGAGTCACTCCTTAGTCCGTTCTGCGCGTGATGATCAAAAGAGGGGTTACAAGTTCCGCTGGGGGAGGGGAATTTTGCAACTTCAACTGTTCGTCGATCATGAACACGAAGAGGACCTGGTAAAATTTGTCTCCGTTAATTTGAACGGTGAAGCCGTTAAGGAACTGCTAAACCGCATCGTCGGCCTCCTTCTCGATGGTGTCAATCACTTTATCGGTGGTCTGACCCAAGAGATGGCCAATTAACTCGCTGAGCCACGTAATACGCTGTTCTGTGCGAGACATTTATATGAGGAAGTGGGAGTGGAATATTGCGCTTCTGCATATAGATAAAAATTTGATACATTGAGGTTGCACTTTATTTTTGATTTTTGAGTGAATTTTAGAAATTTAAAAGGGAAAATTTGTAGGAATAGGTTTATAACAGTACAGATAATTGATTTATGAAATAAGTATTTTATTATCTTGTTGTAATCTTCAGATTATGGTTGTAATCTTCAACTAGTATTCGTAAGTTTTCAGTAGGAAAAAAGTTAGGAAAGCAATAACCTTTCATTTTAGCAGATTATGATTTCTATAAATTGAGTTAAGAAATGAGTTAATTAAAGTTAATATATGTAAATGAATTAATTTAGTATAAAAGAATGTTTTAATAAATTTAAACTAAAATATTGCACTTGAAATTTTGAATTATTGTTCACGATTCCATAGAATAATACATGTACATAATAATACAAGGAAAAATCACAAGAAAAATGAATAGCATAACTCACAAAATGGAAGACAATGTAACCAAATGTACAAGCGATGATACAAAAAAATAAATGGTATATGCCGTAGATACGCTAGTCCCAAGATTTATACCAGTCCTCTCAAAGATAGTTACAAAGATAAATTCCTAGGTCAAAATGATTATTCAAAATGTTAGTTCCAGATAATCTGTAACACTATGATTTTTAGGCATTGAATATAAACTATTTGAATATTGTTGTTTGTGGTATTTTCGTTATTTAACGCGTCTGGAATTTCTATTTTTAGAAGTGGTTGGTTTTAAAAAGGGTATCTGGTTAACCAGTTCTTTGAGTTTTGAACATACTAAACTACCAAAAAACACGTCAGTAAGAACATATTAAAATATTTTAACTTTTAAACAGCACATTACAAAAGTAATTATTAATAATTTTAATTTTATTATCATATTTTAACGACATATCTAATTTTCCACGCCAATTTATATGATATAGAATTGTAATAACTGAAGATACTAATGGTAAATAATGAAAATATAATATACTGTGAAACTTATTTAATTGTTATACCGATAAGTGAATATGATTTTATGTTGATGTATAGCATTTAATTATAATTTGAATAAATGATAAGTTTAAGCATCTATACAACTGTGGTAAGGTGACTAAATAATATTAATTTTATTAATATTCAAATGGTAAACTAAGAAATATAATTTGAAGATATCAGATTTTCATAAATAAATAATACAAGCGAATCGTGTAATTATTAAACTAAAAATAGACTTTGTAATGATATGGCGTCTAAAACTAATTGGTAACGAGAGCTCAAGGAAAGATAGACTTCAAGGAATATATAATTTGTATAAATACATAATAATATTGATAGAATTATAGTGTTAATAATTTGATATGATTTGATGAATGTAACTTTTATATTATTTCAAAGCTAATATCGATTTATTTGTGTTAATTACCTTCAGTTTTTAGTAATGATCATTAAGCATTTGCACTGCAGCGTTTTAAATTATAGCACATGTATATTTTCTAAAGCAGAAACTGAAGTTAGTGGGTCCTAGGTATAATAACATGGCAATAATCATTAATTTTGGTGAAATCCGAATATCTGTAGCTGGTTTCAGAGAAAAGTTAGAAACGTCTTTTAACTTGGTGTGGTTGGCGCCTAAAGAGGGATTATAGCGCAATTTAAGAGTCTGAGAATTATCATGTAAGAAAATAAAAGCATATACACTCACTAATATACAGTAAAATATTTTCTAAAACTACCCACTCCACCATTTCTATTTTTAGTTGGGGCCACGCGTGTTATTTAATACGTGGAATATTATCCAAATCTTGAAAGTACCCGTAACTCTGAGTTAGTGATTATTGGTAAGTAGTATAATTGACATTAAAATTAAATTACTTTTCATATAACAGGAAGTATAACAAATCTATAACATTTGGTTATGATTTTACAAAATATTTAAATTTTTGATCAATAAGAAATATAACATTAATTATTAATAATTATGATGTTTATAGCTTTTAAAGCTAATTTATTATCATAAATACACGAGCTAACTTAGGTTGTCTGCAGAGCAATGCATCATAGAACAATTAATTTCAATCTTAGTAGTGTATTTAATACGTTAATGATACGCTGCCCTTTCGTTTAGTAAGGGAAAAATATATATCATCCACGTATGAAATTGAATAGCGATTCATTCTTTATTGTATATTTTTATTATTCATACTAAGTTCATAACATATCACATACCGTCATATATTCGATCAGGTGTATTTCGTTATATTTAGCTAAATTTTTCTTTTATAATTTTTTCATATTTTTCGATTTCTAATCTTATTTAGCATATGTATCATTGTGGCTTTTATTAGGTTACCAACTATAAATTCATTCCTCTCTGCTTTCCTATGTCCTATTGATGTACAGTAATATTTAAAAATATAAACTCGCTCCCTCAATTATTAAATACGTGGATTGCATTTGGAAAAATAGACATAAATACGTTAAAAGTGATGGAAGTTGAACACTCGTTTATCAAATATCGATAGATATAAAATGACTTACTTAACTTATATAATCTTATATAACACATGTGAATCATGATATGTGTTATATATAAGTCACACACATGTTGTAAAAGGGACATTTAGTATAAACTAGAACTTGTACGTAGCATATAAATGACTCACTTAACTGTAACCTTATCGTCATTACTAAGACTCAATTCAATCATTCCATCTTCATCTCATAAATCATGACAATCTAAATATATAACATTACCTCAAACTAATCTCAATACCTCATCTTCAAGGATTGTCACTCTGAATAGCCTCCTCAGACAACCTAAGTTAATACGGCAAACTTTGTGAAATATGGTTCAAATCCTTTATCAAGATCATTATTGTTTATTAGTTTATAAAATGTTTATAAGATAATTATAATAACTACATGTATTTTATTTTGAAGATAAAAGCTTGTGGTTTTACTCATTTTACTAAGTTTAGTAATTTGAACATTTTTGAACAATTTTCGTGTATATTAGATACAACTGATTAATATAATAATTATTTTTATCCGGTATATTATTTGAAATTTATTTTGTCAAAAATGATTGAATCTTTTAATATAATAACATGAAAATTTCATATTACATAGTTGTATTCACAGTTTTATTAAGTGATTAGAAATTTGAAATTCATATCAAAATGAATCTAAAATATTAACTATCAATAACGTAATTGCAATAGAGTTTATCATTATGTATAATTTCACTTCAATATGATTCAATATCTGTTGACCTTGTCCGACCTAAT
>CAXDID010000150.1:0-111421 GCA_963988835.1 Hexamita inflata | reverse complement strand
TGAAATTCAAAGCAAAAACTTTGAAACTCTTCAAAATCTTGTTTAGAGCCATGAAGAATTATTATTATAATTATCTAATAGAATGCAAAAAGTTGAGTAGGTAGCCTGTGGAAGAAATTTGCAATAACTGGTGCAATTAATTTACGATTATTATGGTAAATAGAGCGAGGAATGGAAACCTCGTCTCAATATGTATGTTCCAGAGAGGGCCCGACTTGTTACAAGCAATAAAGATGAATTGTATCCCGAAGTTGATGTAGATCAGCAATTTTAAACATTCGTCAAAAACGCAATGTCATGTAAAATCATTCGCAAATGACTCAATGAGGGTTAAGTCAAAATCGTGCTGATTTGGAACAGATTTAAAAATTTTACATTAAATTTATATATTTATACATTAAATTAACCCATAATTAGTTTGTAAATTTAGACCAAAACACCTCATCATACAATGGACAATTAATTTTTTCAAGAATATGAGCCACTATTCAGTATTTATTCAGAGGCATGTTCTAATAACGATGCTTAACAGGACTTATTCCCATTTAATTATCTTAAGACATAAAAACCTATATCAAACCAAAAGCAGAAATAACTAATCATCAAAAAAGGAACGTCATAACACAGAATTAGATGGACTAAATAAGAACACACACTGTTCGAAACGGCGCTTATTAAATACGGCAAAAGCAATCACCAGCTAATTCAGCAAGAAATTGCAACAAAATCCGTTTCACAGTGCATATCCCATTCGCAAAAGTACTTTCTGCACCTAGATCGTGTATATCAACGAGGGTAATACTAGCATATTACAAAACAATAAATAAACTAAGTAACTGCTTAGTTTCCCCAATTATTTGAATAAATATTAGGACTTAAATCACAGATAGCATCAGGCATATTCAGCGTTCAACTCATCACAAGAGCAGAAATTGTAAATATTTACGCATAATTTCTTATCAAAAAAGAAAAAGATTCAAAATAATGAGCCGTAATCTTTATATTAATTATATTTATAAGAATGAATTATTAAAAAATTCTTAGCTCTAGATATCTTATAAGGATTTTAACACCTTACAATTATAATAGTAAATTGCACATTTTATTCTTCAAAAAAGAGGTAATACTAAGAAATCTGTAAATAATTAGTTTAAGATTTTATTAAAATCTTAAACTAATAAAATCATTTTATCTTTCAAAATATTTTTAGACTTGTTCTTCAATGAATTTCATAATTATCAATAGTATTTAAATAAAAGTTAATGGTATATTTCAATTTATAAATTATATATATCTTATAAATGAAGAAAGATTGTAAGTGGACATCCTACAGTGTATAAATAAATTTTAAAACAATTATCTCACTCTTTCCTCAAATCGTTTATTACCGCGATCTGAACCGTATCCTCCGTTTTATCCCCTTCCGTTTTCACCTCCGAAATTTCATCTGTAACTTTCAAAATTAGTTCCGGCTCAAAAAGGGGGAGGACGAACGCAGAAAGTATTGTTATGCACAGGCCCCCGAACACATCCGTGAAGAAGTGCGCGAAAACCGCAATCCTAGCTATCATAACTGAGGGAACCAAAATAATGGTTAAACATGAAGCCAGAATTATCATGCACAAATTGAAGCAGCAATTAAGAACAGATTTGGTGGTGTACTTCCGCGTGAATTTAAGATTAAACAGCGCGAACCAGAGCATTACGAAGCAGGATGTAGCAGTGCCCTGAGTATGACCAGAAGGGCAGGACTGCAGTGAATAATCGCACGGATTCGGACCCTTGTACACCCTGAAAGCTATGTGAAAAGCCAATTTGCACGAAAGATCAGTGTCCAAAGGAGAATGATAGTCAACAGTGTGCGTTGGCCTGGGCCTGTGAAAACTAAACTTCATCGCCTGCACAAGAATCGTAGAAATAGCCACAAATGCTAATGCACTGCATATAATGTACAAATACTTCATAAGATGCTCTTTGAATTTTAGTCTAAGAACTATAAGATCGAATCCAAACAGAATTACTAAAAATGAAAACGCCATCCAGAAAATTGGCGTTTGCTTTTCATTCACAAACTATATAGCACCAGTATTAAATAAACTTGTATGGTCATTTGACGCATTCGCTTGGGCCCACTTAGCAAGACCGATATCCAACATTGAAAGTTTTTATGAAAATGCAGATAATAATATCAAACCCAAAGCTCCAACAAAAAAGTATATACCAGATTTAACAAAGCGCATTTGGTTATATGTACCAAAGTTTTTCCAATATTGTTTGAATTAAATTGTGAACTTGGACATTAGAAGTGGGGAATGGTTATTGATAGTTGTGTTGATTATTTTATATGAATCAAAATATGATAATTAGATATAATTAAAGTTAATCAATATAATAAATAATTAATAAAATGACTTAACTGTCTTATTTGTCAACGATTCGGTCATTTCATCTTCATCTCATTAATGACAATCAACATTTCAAAGTATGTTTCTAATATTAACAATATTTATGTATAATACTTCAATATTGGCTTTTGGGAATGAATATAATATAATTGTACGGTTTTTATAAGCAATCAACTTTTTAATTTTTCACTTCATTCGTTTGAATTAATAGATGGATAATATTTATATAAGATCGCTTGGAAATGCGCCGTTTATAGGTAAAGCATGTATATTTGTAGATATACCTGGTGAGTGCTCGTTTATTTTAGATGCTGGTACAACTACAGATTCAAATTAGGCTAGTTTATAAATATAAAAACAATTTAATCATGATGGGCGAACTGTTATTCCATTCGAGTCTGATTTTGTTTTTATATCGCATGGGCACTAAGATCATGCTGGTGCTATAGAATAGTTGAAAGACATGAAGTGTCCGATATATGCTAGCAAAATAACTCGTGCCTTAGTAGATTAAAGTATTATACCGGTATAATTCTACGAACCTGTTTATCCTATTAAGGGATAAAATGATATTAAATTTACGATAACGCCTGCCTCGCACATTCCAGGAGCTGCTATTTTTACCTATGAATCTCCTTCTGTTACTCTAGTATACACAGGTGACTGGTAGTTACAAGATTCTTTTATGCTATCTAGAGCTGAATTTTTATAACGTCCTGTTGATATATTTATTACAGAGTCAACTTTTGCTTAATTGATTTTAAATGCAACCCTTTGTGAGTAAGTTACTCATTATTAATAAGTTTCACTGCTTTCTGCTTAAAATTCTCCAACAATTCATCCTGTCATGACTTCAGGACAAGCTTAATCTTTAGCTTCATAACTTACTCACTTTGCTCACAGACTTGGCTAATCTGGATATGAAATAACATAAGGATAATAAAAGTAAATACATTAAAATTACGTTTCTCACAGTTCACAGTCCGAACTTAATCCAATTTCTGGATTAAACTTTAAGCCCATTTTTTCTCCTTATAAATAATTCGTATAATCCAGACAACTGAGTTTTGATAAATCTAGAAGAGTTCTTATTTCAGCCCCTTAAAAACTTGTAGGTGGAATCACATTAGATTTAATATTTGAAAATATTGAAACAAAAGATGCGCTATTAGTAATGAACTCTGCTATTGAAGGTTCTCTTTAGTGGAGACTGTATCATTAACTAGTATAATAAGTTAAAAGAGATAATATGAAAGAATTTGTTAAAGTACAGCTGCAAGGAGCTGTTTTGAGCTACGCTACTCATTGTGATTTCGCAGATTTAACAAGAGTTGTTCAGTGGATGAAACCTGCTTTGCTTGTTGGAACACATTGTAGTCGTTTACAAAATCTTAAAATCCTTGAAGATATGGTTTCGTTTGTTAGTCCAGAGAGTAGATATGTAACACTATAACAAGGCGTTATCACAGTCAAAAGAAGGATGCAATCTTTATGTAGTGATAACGATTAGAAACCACAGTAGTGTACCAGAATTAAATTAAATATCCCTTTGTAATAAGCTATAGATAGACTTTTTAGTGCTGGGATATATATGCGAAAATGGGGCGATGGATTTAGATGTGGCGGTCTAATGTTATATGAAGATCTCGTTATCATCGTAGGGTCTCCACTTCAATATCATTATGTGTGTAGTTTATTAGAAATCGACTTCACATTAGTGCTTGCAGTAACAAAATGAAAACTTTACAAAACATTCTTATTCAAAAATTGTTGATTATAAATTAATATTAAAAAAATTAATATAAATTATTTCTATTACTTATTGAGAAATTTGTTAATATTTACTTTAAATATAGAACTATTTTAGTATTTTTAATGATATGAACAGGCATGATAATACTAGTAACAAACATATAGAAAACATCTCACTTATATCTCGTTATAGATTGAAATAACCTAATTTAGTTTATAGAAATCAGATTTCAATATTCAGATTTAATTAATCCACCACCATACTAGATTTAACACCCTGCACACTATCCAAGATATTATCCACCAATAAATATTTAAGAATGCTACACATTAAGACTTGTTTCTATTTAAAATCCAAGCCAAAGACCTGTTAATGGCATTGCTAATCCCACTTCACCTTGAAAACTACACTTTGATATTGAAACTTATGAATTTTCTAACCACGAAGCAATAATACCTCCACAACCAGTAATTGTTTTCAATTAGAAAGTAGCATTTACATCTTAAAGAGAAAAATTAGATCCCCTACCATTTGCCAAACCAGTTGCATTTTAGGTTGTTTGCAATTAAACCGAGAGTGTAACAAAAGAAAATGTAAGGTGTAATAGTTAAGCGGATATAGCAGCGCAATTTTAGCCATGGGCTACAATTTATAGCTAAGAATTAATAATTCCAATTGAAATTGCATTGTGTAATAAACCATAAAAACTTGTAGCGTTTATTGTTAAATTTATTTATGTATTTTCAATTTGTAGTTAGTTAGAAAATATTAGCGAAATATGTTAACCATTCAAACTGAAAGTAAATTAGGAATTTTACACACGTGTTGTTAAGCCAAATATACTTTGTGTTTGCTTACCAGAATCAAATGTTCTAAAGAAAAAGTCACCGCTATTAACAGTTATATCATTAATTGATAATGTGTGCTGGCAATAAATCTATAACGTGTGATGAATTAATAATTACTTATTACACACCTTCATGCTACTTTGTAATTCTTATTTAAATGACGCGTTACACAAAGATATAAATTGTAGCATCATTTTTCGTGGAGTGAAGTAATAATAAATGTTCAGAAAATAAATATATTAATAGTTTAATATCATCATCTTAAATAAGCAATTCACAAATATAGAATTAATAAGTATCACAAATATATTATAATTAGTAAAGTAATATAATTAATATTACTATATACTGCCAAGTAAACATTACAAATGAATAGTTAGTTAGTTCTACTGTTTTAATACTAATGTACATTGAAAACATTACACTCGAAACTTCTTTATAAGAAATAGAAATCAGACATAATAAAATAGAAATAAAAATGTATTTCGTTCAATTATATGTTCAAGTTCAAGTGTGAACTAACTCTGGAGGCTCCAAGTCTTCAAGTATCGACGGTTACTCCGAGCCCGTATTATATTGGGTTTCGTCTTCTCGTATTGCTCCAACACCCTCAAGGCCTAGCGGTGCTCGCTGTGTTTTCGTTTGCTTTCCTCCGATGATCTAACCGTACTTCGTCAGAGTACTGAGCTTTGGAAATCAATAGTCTATTCGTCATTTGTACTCTGTTCTATTTGTGAGACTCGGTACCTAGTGTACTTGTGAGACTTTACCGTATACGTTTGATAACACAGTAATGTAAGATACTTGATATATTAAATAATTTTCTATCACTAACGCTAATCTATTTACTCAAAACAATTTAGTACTACGTACGTACATGCTTTTAATGTAACTGGTTAATATACTATGAGATTAGAACATATTTTACCTTATTACACAAATTATCTTACAATATTCATTTTTCACTTTAAATGAAGCCTATATGCAAGAAATTTAGCATTAACGTGAACAACTGCATTAAATCTCTCGTGTACTTCTCAATTGGAACTCTTGGTCTGATTTTGCTCACAGCCTTCTCAGATAAATTGAGCTCTCTTGACAAAGGACTTGCAACATGGGCGAAGAATTTAAATTAAAATGGCTCGAACGTTTTTGAAAATGGATTGATTCTGTTTTGTAACAAGAATTAAAACCTTATTTTTATAATCGGAGTAGTTTTAATCATTATTCTCGTCCTTTACGATTTACTGATAGCTAGAATTCCATTCAAGTCGCATAAGTTCGAGTATTTGTATATTTTACTTTAAGTATTTATGTTCGTGCTGTTTTCATCGGTCATGATCCAGATAATGAAGTTCTACTTCGACCGCCCGAGACCAAGGCACACGATCGACATGCACCCACCAGGCGATACGGACCTTCAGTGCAAACTGCCGTTCCAAAAGGCGTTCACCAGGTACTACGGCCCGAATCCGTGCGATTACTCGCTTGAATCATGCCCGTCCGGACACGTTCAAGGCGTAGCTACCGCGTGCATCATCCTGCTCTGGATTGCGATTTACAACTACAACTTCACGAACAAGTACACATCCATCAAGAAAGTTAACGCAGTTATTGGTATATGCGTAATTCTGTTCTCAGGTTGCATAACAGCAGTTTTGATTCCATCTGTCATGATTTCCCGCATCGTCGCAAGCGCGCACTACTTCACAGATGTTATGGGCGGGCTGCTTGTAACCATTTTGTCCATGTTCGTTCTTCCTTTGTTTGAACCTTCGTTTGATAAACAAGAAAGAAGCGAGTATCAATCCGTTCACCAAGTTCAAATGAAGAGCGCAAAAGAGTTTGAAACCGTTTCGTTCAACAGAAAAGATTAATAAGAAAAATTGTTAGATGCTTGGCATGAATGATATTTATTCTTAAATTTTCTTTCTAACATCATTTGTCGCGTGCTGAAAATCACGTCATGACAAGATTCTTGACATGTCTATGCATTTCATTAAAATTGTTATGACGTAATTAATACAATACCTATCTACGCATGCTCTATAAATCTGGTCACTCTTCAAAAGCCCATACGGGATTGTGACGAGAATAATTGCGATAGTCTCATGAAAAATGATTAAATAGTGTTTAAAGATTGATTATTCCAGCTGATTTCAATTTACTCAATTACTTTACTCACAAAGGATAATTCTTCACTTAAATGATGAAATAATTCTTCACAAAAATGAAATAATACAAATAATTTTTAATCGTTGTATCATACAAATGAAAAAGAACCAAAAATAATTCTCACTATTAATAGAAGAAGGACCGTTTAATACCAAGAATTTCCTGCTCGGTCCTTTTTTCAGCGTCAATAATTTTCCACTCGTTTTTGTTCACGATGAGGATTTTGTTTTCGCTTTGGACGACGAACTGTTCCTTTGAGGCTTCGATGAAGAACGCGTTTTTGTTGCAGTCGAAGCCGAATAAGTGGTACACTGCTAGTTCGCGAAATAGCTAATGTTATTAGCACAAGCAGAGAACGTGCTGATTGTTACAGATAATTTCTGCCTCAGAAGCGAATAAAACACCGAGCATCTGCAGTAACTCCTAGTGATTTTGATACTTAGTTTTATCCAGCGCATACTGCTTAATCAAGTAAAAAAGAGCTGTATCACCGCTTTCATTTAAATTCTTCAATAAATGCGTACTTTACTAGAAGAGCTCGAAATTGTTAGCTCGTATTGCATCAAATAATGTAGTCATATAAAGTGGAGCGAAAAAATATTAAAATATGATGGTTAATTAAATCAATGTCACAAATCCCACAGCCTATCCACTCTATCCACCGTAAACGTCTCAATTACTTAATTATCCTTGTTTTACACCTTACATACAAATTGTGAGAATTGCTCATTATAATACCCGTCTTGCTTCAAGCTTATAAGGATTTATGACACGTTTTCTAAACGATGCGTGTATATTTCGTAATTTTCATCATTTATAACTGCAGTTACAGTAAAATCTCCATTTTAGCCTTCTTCAAGTTGCAAAGTATGATGCTCGTATTACTATTAATCTTCATATTTACATAATGACAACTATTTGTCACAAAATTTGAATATATAATCAAATTGCAAAGTATTTCGAGCAACAAAGCGTTAGTTTTAGAATAGCTACAAAGAACCTGATAGGACTGCAATTTCTGGTTTACTCTGAATTGGTACAATTTAAATATAATCAAGTTATTATGATATCAGCATATTTTAAAGTACTTCAACTAAAACTTAACCATATTTCATAGGCAGGATCAGACATAAATATTGCTCAATTATTATGAAAATGATATTGATATATTTTACTAACAATATTTAAATTAAATTAATAATATTGAATCCACTCCACCGCGCTTAATGACCAAGAAGTTAAAATTCAAACTATTATGATCAACGACATAAGTTAAAACTAGGGGATTTTGTCACCAATAGAATTAATGACACGTAACCGGATATTTTGAAAATAAATATTTATATAAATATGGAATATATGTTTTACTCCAAAATGCAAAGTATAATCGGTGAATAAATATAACTTGATTACACTTAACTTTCCATTCGCTGATCTATGGCAACGTTAGAGTAAAAAATTCAAATACTTTTTTAATTTATTGATTGTTAAAACAACATTCAACAAAATGAAAAGTTAGCTTATAACAAATATAACAATCCATCTATTGGCTATTCAATAGTAGAAAATTACAAAGACCATCTTTCTAGTTATTAAAGATAATTTTATCTTGTTTTGTGCTGTTCTTCTAACATCACACATAATTATAAATCATTCCAAAAATATTTTGTGTTCCATTCGGCGTGCTTTTTGGAAGCATCATTCAAAGTTATATTTTAACTAGAAATAAAGGATTTTCTTATTAATAAAATTAGTTACTACAACATTTTACTTTTAAATCTTGAAATAGCCTTAGAAAATGACTGTTTTTGAACACAATTTTTGAATAATAAATCTAGAGCAAGTTTGATATCATAAAATAAGGCCATTTAAGTAGTAATTACCAAGAAGTTTATCAAAGATTGTAATTTCCACTTCTCTCACATTTCTTAATTCTTATAGTTGATATGCTAATTTGATTAATATAAGTTTTATCGAATTGGGAATGTATAATTATCATCATTCGCCATTTTAAGAAGATATTGGTTCTATTTCATAAATTTATGTTTATGGTTTCAAATTGTTAAAATTGATTTAAGTCCTACGTAATTCAGCAGACAGATAAACTATATTTTTATAGAGAGTAGATCAACCTCCATAAGTACGTCTCGTTATATTAGAACCTTCAAATTCTCAATCTTTGCTAAAGATAATTTACTTTTTTATGTAAAGTTGAGTTACTTATTTTAAAATTATAATGCAGTTTAGGATTAAATAATATGGGAAAGTATTGTTTACTAGGTAAAGATTATAGTTTATGAATTTGAAATTAATTCACTTCAAATGATTTATCATCAATATTTCCAAATTGCATGTATTGCAACTAATTTTCTGGATTCAAGCTATATTAGATCTGTAAATTAGTACACTCGAATAAAGTTATCATACTAAAATAAATGTATTTTTGCACTTATTATTCGTAAAGATAAGCTAAAATAAGTACAACTAAAATATAGTTTTAATAAGCGCTTTCGTTTAGTTTCATCAATTCAAACATAAATTGACAATTTCTAAAAACCACGCAGAACAGAAATTTCAATACATAAATGAATGATGAAATTAAAATGTTCAAATTTTAGAAGGTCTGGTACTTTCATTAAAAAATGAGGGAATCAATGTTATAAATATAAATAAGTTTATCTGTAATTAATTAGAAGTTAATAAATATTATTAACACATCTATCATTAAAATTTAAGAATTATACTTGAAGTGAAATTATATAAAATTATTTTAATAGTATTTATATTACCTTAGATAGCATATTAAAATTGAATATAAATCTTGTATCATGTTTGGAACACCTATAAAGTGTTTGATACAGCCTATCATATTTCCCACTTAAAGAGGCACCTGATAAGCAAATTTTAGAGTTCCAAATACCATAATCAGTCTACGACTCCATTTTGTTTTCGTAGTCTAATTAACTTTTAATTTAACTTATAAGGAAGTTACTGCAGATTGCTGCGTGTTCATTCAATATATTTTCAAATATTCTATTGTTGAGTTTAAACTCTATGATATCGGTTTAAAATGGCGTTTCGTTAGGTATTAATCTAACGCCGTTTGAATATATGTGAAATAGTTTATCTTTGCGTCTGAGGTATTCGAATAGGTTTGAGTCAGCTGTGCCGATAATTGTGGTTCCATCAACGATAAAGTTTTCAATTTGTAGTTGTAAATTTTTAATAGTTGCTCCTGCTGCTTGAAGTTCGTCTTTTATTCTCTGGTGTATTTTGAAGAATCCGTATTGGATTGATGAGTTGTGCAGTGTTTCTTTGAATCTGAGAGCGTCGAATTCGTCAACGTATTCTGAGAATCCGACGTCGAACGAGTTGTGTCCGATATCAGCTCCGATGTATATTCCAGGCTGGGTGGGTTCTATTAGGCAGCATGCGGTTGCTTCGTGGATGAGTGTTATTTTGGGTGTTTGGTTCGTTTTGACCGCGTTTTCTTCTTTAAAATCGAATGCGCTGTTCATAGCTTCAACGATGATCTGCTTCGTGCTCGCGGTGAGCTAAAAAATGGGGAATATGACGTAAACCTCGTAAATCTCGTCCTCAAGTATTTAATCGAGTAAAAATTTAACCTACCCGAAGAACAGTTCCATTATTTTAATTATTGGAATTGGAACGTCCTCTTCACTCTGAACGTTTTTCGCCAGAACCTCCAGACCACCGTTTACGAGGACCTGTTTGTAGTCTGAAACGGAGTAAATGTCTTCTTCGTGGGGGATCTTTTGCTGTCCCTCGAAGAAAATATTCTAAATGGTGAGATTTTCAACTGAGGTGTTTAATTTTATGTACATGGTGGACGAGCTCTTCGTCCCTGGGCTGTTGCCGCTGATTGAGACCATTGTGGTCTGGTTTGACTGCGGGTAGTGCACGGCGATCCCTGAATTCTTCGCACCACAGTCAATTGACAAAATGATCACTTGAGGCATTGGTGTGAGTTTATACACAATATATATTTAATAATTAAATTATACACGCATCTATATCGTGATATAATCTATTATCACATCCCTAAATGGGAAGCCAACTAGTTGAATCACTGCCGGCAAATATTCAATAACTCAGCAAAAACTACCAAATAAAGAAAAATTTCGGAAATCTCATACTACCAGAATTTTAAACAGCCAGAGCAATATACGACTCACTCACACAAGAACAACTTCTCGACCTACTTCAAAATTTCCCTTACATTACAAAAAATATTAAATTACACGATATAGACTTCGATTTCTTCAAGCAACTTGTTTACACTATTGTTAATGCAGGAAATAAACCTACAAAAGCTCGCATTCATTTCTTATTTTTTGATAAAGACTTTTCTGGAACCATGAATTACAAAGAATTACATTCTTTACTGCTAAAATTAGGTTATGATGCTGATATAAACGCAGTAGGCGAATTAGTGATGTCTATTGCTGATTCAGAAGTATAAGGAGATGGTGATTAATTTGATAAACGTCAGTTAAGTGTTATGATGTTTGAAAAGGTCGCATAAGCGTTAGAAGAAGACTGAATTTAAGATATATTAACCGCTAAAGACATGTCATATGTATTCAATTATTATTTTAATTGATATATTAACCTACCAGTAGTATGTTCGTGCAAAAATAAATTATAAATAGTGTATCTACAATTTCTCGATATCAGCGCAGCATTAGCAATGTATATTACATATAAATGATTACTCATTCTATTGAAGTAACTAAATTATCAAATTATTTCTTAATTATAACTTCAAACTCCATTTTACTCAAGCGTTTTTTCAACCTTTATGATATTAGTATGCGGAGGACTATAAGTAAAAGTGCTGCACCTCCAACAATACAAAGTGTTATAATCTACCAGTTGTTTAAATTAACATTAACGTGCGTTTATTAATTACTATTTATATATTTATATTATATTGTCAAGTTATTCACAATAATGCTTTCATGAATGATCTATATATTATCTTAATCACATTATGCGTTTGTATCTTAAATAGTTAAGTTTTAACACTAAAGATTAGAACTGTTTAAAGTTATATTTGCTGCTTATAAAGACAACTAATTAAGAACATCAATAGTATTATTCACTTTAGTAGTATTTGCACTAATTATATTTTGGTTGATTATAATTTTATTAAATAGCAGTTATTACGATAATTTTATATCAGATAATTCAATATATGAAATTTTAAATCCAAGTTAAACTGAAAAAATATTTTAATTATTTAAATATAATTGGCGCAATGTTGTATAAGTTCTCCCTTATATTAAACTAATTTGATTTGTTGTATCAGTACCTTAAAATATAATGATATTGTCTAAGTATAAATCTAAACTGTTGACATTTATATAAGTTAAGTTATTTTGAATTACAGCAAAAGATTCGATACAAGTAAAATTAGTGTTAAATAGTACTTAAGGATTTTCTTAATACCTTAGAGTTTCTAAATAATCAATGTACAATAAATTATTACCCATATTATAGTTAATTAATGTTGTAAAACAGAGCTTAGCTTACAACCCTTGGTTATTAGGTTTGCTCACATAATTGTTTCCGTTACCTACAACAATTAAGTTTTATGGTAATGCTATATCTTTTGTAATATTACCGGCCCATCTAAATCCATTGTATTTAATAACAGTGTATGTATTTTAGTTATTTAAATTCAGAACACAATTACTTAAGCAAATAACACTAGGTTAAATATTATTTATTGGTAATAATATCATTTTAATATCATGTGTATTGAAATATCCACTTGCTCTGTTTAATTCAAATGTATCGTTTACTGTGATATTCCAGCATCTTGAATCAAAATAATTAGTACTAATTGGAAGTAATATTTTAACATTTGAATTTATGTTAGAAAAATTATATGTTAGAACTTTATTGACTGTTATTGAACAATATTCAGCGAATATTTATGATGACATTACTTATATTTAAGATAATAGTTAAGTTATGCCTAATTAATATGTATTAAATGATGTATAAAGTAATTTTGTGGTTACTGTTTCTGGATGGCCAGAAATTTAATATTGAATATATACAAGTGGTGGAAGGTTATTTAGTGACATTGGGCAATTAATTGGTATGTTAATATTTGTAATATAGTTAACACCAAAATATTAGTCAAAAACACTATAATCGACAAGTTGTGTAGAATCAATACTGTAAAAGTAAAAACTTTAGTTATTTTGTATTATCGTAGGGATTATAAGTCCAAGAAGAGGGATATATAACATTAATACTTGAAATGAAATACTTTTGAATGGTGATCCAAGTTTGAGAAAATATAATAGAAAATAAATAATGATTAATAGACATATGTAATACAATTCCATTAAATATTATATTATATATTTCAATATTCAATTTTGGGGAAATTAAACATATAAACATTAAACAAATTAAAATGTCTAATTTATATTATATAATACTATCACAGTTGGTTAATTTCAGATAAATAACAAAGCATTCCAGCAAATTTATGTAATGGAACTACTATTAAAGCGTCGCTTTATACAATATCTTATTCTTACAATGGAACATTTCTCTTTAAAAATATACGCATACGTGGATGATATAAAGAAGAAAACACTGGATCTAACCGTGGATCTTTCAATTCTTATCGAAATGATGCGATAAGTTGGGTGGGGCTTAACTATTTGATTTTGTCATACATCAATACTAGCGCATCCTTGCCCATAATTATTTTAAGGTTATTTTCAATTTATGCTTGGTTTGGCATTCTATTTTAATTCATTGAAGGAATGAGGTGGTAAAATTCTTTTTTCAATATTAGCTTATATTCTATTCCACATTAAGTAGTACATAATTATAACATGTAGGGACAAGTATTTGATGAAGAAATGCTAAATAATTTATAAAGAATTAGGAATCCTTTGACAGTTCCTTTATAGTTTTTTCTGACTTTTATTTACTGATTTTAATACAATTTTTGCATACGTATTGTTCCAAAAATTTCCACTTCCCCACCGCAAAATATGTCATAGCATTAAAATCTTTGGAATTTTATGCGTGACACCGCTCGAGTAATAGGAAATGTAGATTTCGGAGAGTAGCTTCCGCAGGAGTTCCAGCCGTGTTTGGTTGACTTCATAGAGCGCAAGGATCCGGCGAAGACCATTTTATTCGTGTATTACGACGCGAAGTCGCAGCTCCACGTGGAGCACTAGTTGAACAAGACTCCTGGCTGGCCGAAGCTGAATCCGGTGCACCAGACCGCATTATCCCCCGCGATGCCGTCTGACCTGCTCAAGCCAATCGAGTCCCAGCTCAGTGCCTCCCCCGACCTCGAAACCTCCCAGCCCCTCGAAACCTCACAGCCCCCGGTTCAATCCCTGGCCCTGTCAGCTACGGAGGCCTCAGTGTTCTTCTTCGTGCACGCACAGCCAGAACAGAACGAATGGCGTTAGCGCGTTCAGTCCGGTCTGATTACCCCCTAAATAATCGACCAGCTCCTGAACACAATGAACTCCGTTTTCGTTCCCTGGATCAAGAGCTGCCAAAACTGGCCCGTTAGTGTCAAAGACGAGTTCATTAATTAACTTGAAAGATACCTCAGCTCAGTAACTGAAGCAGCACATTTAATTAGAGGAAGGACCGTATTGTATATCCCACTGTTCGAGGACGCGAACCCGCAAGAATTCTCCAGGAATAAGGACATCATCCCCAGACTTGAGACACTCGTCGTGCACTGGACCAGATAAATCAAAGAACTCATATCAGGCGTGCACCAAGACAAACAAGAAGAAACACTGGTCACACAACAACAAGAAGAAGGATTCCAGCCGTTCCCACTCCTCCCCAACCCACTCAGCGAAATCGAGTACTGGAGAAGACGTAACGACGACTTATAACAAGTAATCGTACAGCTGAAATCACCAAGCCTCATGAACATCGTTCAAACACTCAAATTCGCATAATCACACTATGCACAACAATTTGAACACCTCGAAAAAGAACTGCAAGAAAAAACCAACGAGGCACAAAGAAATCTCGAAGACCTGTCAATCATCCAACCAGCATGCGAAAAACTGACTCAGACCAATAACCCACAAGAAATAATGGAAACCCTACCCACTCTCTTGTCCGATATTGAAAAGATCAGCTCAGAATCAAATTACTACAAAATACCAAACAACTTATCGTAGTTAATGAGAAGAGTCGCCAACGCTGTCGTAAATGCTTGCGCATCCTACATTAAACTGAGAGATGTATTCTCCAAGGATGCGCTGTATTCAATCAAAAAGCTTTTAGATTGCAGAGACTTAATCAAGTTCTTCCGCGAATCCTACAAGAAAATGTGCGAACATCAAAAATGGGAAGACGATAATTCAGTTATCGCTTCATGTGATGCGTTCAGCTAACGTTGTGTAGATTTGTGTGAAATTTGTCAAGATCGCTTACAGTTTGTAAGACCACAAACTCTTTTAGAATGCCGTACTGGAATTGTTTAAAGAATCCAAACATAAATCCAAAATTCAACATAACAAGACCCTGCTTTAGCACAATTATTAGATGTTATGAATTCTATTGGTAGATTCACTGGAGACGCTGATGATAAGAGAGAAGTTAAACAAGACGAATACCAGGATGGAGATTATTTATTACCAAAATTCCCAGGTAGCCAAGGTCTTATTATTAAAAAAGGTTTAAGAGAAATGGAAGATAACTTTATTAAAGCTCTCACCAAGATCTAAACTGTAAATTATAATCACTTAGATGTAAGATCAAGTCAATGGCATGAACACATTGCTCAGTATCGTTAAGATGTTAAAGACTTGACTGTTTTTGCTGAAAATATTATGAGAACAACCTTCAGTTAAGTTTAAAATTCAGTAGTCGATTCTTGCGCTGTTTTGGAAGCTTTTGAACATTTGGCCTCAAGATAAAGTTTAAAATCAAGTGTTTAAAAGAGAATTTCTGATACAATTAGAACTTTTATCAACGAAGCTAATTCATTGAAGCAATAGTCTGAAAAGCTTAAATCAAGTTAACCAACTGATTAAGAAAAGGTGTCCTTGAACAAGCTTTTATCTCATTAATGTTTCATGGCCGATAAAGGTAGCCTTGCAATTAATTACAAAAAGTTGCTTTTCCAATTGGAAAGAGGTTGGACAGAAATTTTAAACTGGTTGCCACCAGTGGCTAAAACTATCGCCCAAGATGCATATTCTCTTCATAAAATTTAATAATCAGGTTAAAAAGATCAACAAATTTAACAAAAATTGTAATAACAAACTTTACTGAATGATTAGATTTAGAAAGACGAATATGAAGCTGTTGATATTTATGTGAAAACAAAGATAATGTTTGAATCAGAAATTGATAACACTTTCACAACATGGCGCACAAAAACTTTGAACCAAATTCCAAGTTAATTCTTAAAGAATGAAGTAATTGTTAAAGAACCATCTTCTAGATTTTAAAATTAAGTTTAATAACACAAAGAAGATACTCAAAAAGCTTTGTAATCCAAATAACAAATAGCTGAAATCAATATCACCTTACTTGAAAACAGACTTAAACTTAATTTCCCAGCTGAAGTAGAAGAAGCTTTATAAGAACATTTGTTATGGAATAATATTGGTATGGACAGCCCACCTGATGTAAAAGAGTTATACTATCGTAGAACCAAACTTCATATGAATAAGATGCTTGTCAATCAATGTGTTATAGAAGTTAATAACGTTTTAGATAACTTACAACCAGAAGATGTATCATTATTCAAGTCAAGACTTTCCAAGCTCGCAAATTGTATCGAACCACTATTTTAAAATAAGGGTTGGGAAAATATCAATTTAAGCTAAATCATTAACAAAGTTAGGAAAGAGGCAGTTGATAATTATCAAAAGATATGTTTGTACTATGAGAAAAAGCTTGTAATTGAAGATTCAATTAAACAATTATTGAATATTTAATTGATTCAAATTAGAAAGCCAAACTAAAAAACATCCACAACTGTAAATCTTCAAGAGTTTGTTCAATATTAAGTACAAGTTAGAGCTAATTCTATTAAAAATATTTAACAAACATTTTAAAATACATTAAACGCATTAATGTCTTGTTATGATATTTTCAGATCTGATGGAGATGAAGTGCAAAACGAATGGATAAAACATGTTCAGTTCATTGACGAACTTCTTGAGAAAACCATAATAGAAATGTATACTAAACAATTCCACGAATTCGCGGTTGCAATCACTGGTAGAAGAAATAAACCAGATGATATTAAATAATATAAATCAACCAGCGATCCTATATTTATGTTGCAAATGTTTTTGAATGGTAACAAAGGACCAGAACTAGATCCAACTGTTAAAGAATTCAACAACGATATTTTGAACACTCTTAAGCAAACTATTCATGATGTTATCCCAAGAATTCCACGTTTAAGCTTAAGCTTAATTGAAAAAGAAACTAAACTTAGAGAAGACACTATAATAGCTAAAGAAGCAGCTGCAAAGTAGCTGATAATTTAAAAAGAAAACGAAGGCTTAACTCTTTCTGATCAAGATAAAATAGATATTTGGAAAGATGTTGAAGTATGGAAAAACACAAAGATTCCACAATACATAATAAAAGGAAAATATATTGATTTGTTTTCTAATTTGGATAAATTCTGGGAAGGTAAGTTTAATTAAGAAATTAACACAGAGTCTGCAATGGAATCTGTAATCACATGGGTGTTAACATATTTCGAAGAATTGGGTCACTAAGTCAATCAAATTAAAACATCAAAATATTTCAAATATACTGAAATATGGTAAGAAAATCCAATTAATTATTACTTAACTCATGAGAAAGAATTACAAGACCTAAATATTTATAAAGAAAAGATGGAGAATTTCTCCTCACTTCATACAGAAATATAGCAAGAACCAAGTCACATTATTAATTAAATAATATATTTGGACACTAGCAATTTAATTAAGGATGTTAACTAGCGTGTCCTTGATTTCAGAACAAATCTGTTAGGAGCTTTAATGCAATCTTCAATTAACGACTTAAACAATCACGAACAAAGATTGAATGAAATCATTGACTAAGTAGGAAAGCCAAGCCAATCAATTTAAGAACTTAAAGAGTAAATTGTGAAGTATAGTTCTGCGAAAAAATATATGGAAGGTGTAGAAAATATTAGAAAACCGATTTAGCTGAAATTTTAAGCGTTGCATTAATTGGATGCAGAAATTCCTTCTGATAAAATAGCCCTTTTAAAATCTATTGAAGGATTAGAGAAAGATGCATCTGATAGAGTCACTGTTGCTCAAACCATGATAACTAAGGAAAAATAAAAGTATACAGATTAAATATCAATGGATATGAACTAAATATAAAAGGAAGCTAAGTAACTCAAAGAACAAATTGAGTTAGAAGGTCCATTTAGTAATAATCTTGTGAGTAAAAATCCTGAAGAGATGGAAGATGCTGATGTCGCTGAATCAAAGAAAAAACTTAAAAGTTTCAATGAAGATTTAGAAAGATTGAAAGGAAAGATAGAAAAAGTTGAAGACGATCTAAAAGGATTTTCATCCGAACAATTTGTAAACACTAAAGAAATAGTTGCTATCAAAGCAATTTTAGATGCTTTAGATAATATTTGGAACTTTGCAGGTGAATGGAATGAATTCTTCAAGAGAATAGGTTAATAATAATTGAAAAGTTTAGCCCAAGACTCAATAATTGAATTTACTCACAAAAAAGAACTTTCGCTTAAGAAACTTGTCATCGGTTCCAACTCAATGATAGAACCTAAAAACTATTAAATAGTTAAGTTTTTGCAAAGAAAAATAGAAGAGTTTAAACCTATACCATCACTTATTGTTGACTTATAAAATCCAGCTATGAGATCTCGTCACTGGGCTTAAATTACACAGTCTACAGGAATTCATATTGAAATACCAAATACTGCTGATCCTGATATTGTTGATAAGATATTACTAGATCCATCTAGCAAATATTTCACTCTTGGATTTATATTGAAGCAATAAATGTAAATGCATTCCGATATAATTGGATAAATATCTGGTGGAGCAACGCAAGAAGAAATGATTGAAAAGAACGTTGCCAAAATTGAAACCGATTGGAATGCTATAGAATTTATAACGTCTGCATTTTAATCTAAAGGAATAGGTGGCCAACATCAATCAACTGCTCAACACTATATCTTAAGACAGACCGAAGACATATTCTAAGCTTTAGAAGAATCTACTTTGCAAATTTCTGCTCTCAAAGGTAGCAAATTTGCAAAAGCATTTGAATTTAAGTTAGATTGTTGGGAAAATTTGCTCAATCAAATTTAAGAATCCATTGAATTGATTTTATAAACACAAAGATCATGGATGTATCTTGAAAGTATATTTGCTGCTTCTGAAGATATTAGAAAGCAATTACCAGCTGAGGCAATAAATTTCGATGATGCCAATGATAATTGGCGTAGAAATATGACAAGTGTATTTAGAACAAAGAAGGCATTGCTTTGTCTTGATGTTACTGAAGTAGTATCACCAAAAATCTAGCTAAAGAAAACTTCTAATTTAATTAAATCTATGCTATAAATAATCAAGACTCTTGACAGTGTATAAAAATCACTTGAAGACTATCTCGAATTAAAGAGAAGCTAATTCCCACGTTTTTACTTTTTGTCAAATGAAGAATTACTTGAAATATTAGCATAAGCTAGAAATCCATTAGCCGTCTAACCACATATAAAGAAATGCTTTGATGGTATCAAAGAATTAGATATGACTGATAATAAAAAGGGAATTATTGAAGCATAAGGGTTACACGGACTGTGCAATGAATATGTACCATTTAAAGCCCCTGTAAATTGTAGCTAAGCAGTAGAAGTTTGGCTTACTTAAACTGAGGATGCTATGAGAGCGACATTGAAAGATATGATTGGTCGTTGTTATGCCAATTTCGTTGAAGACAAGCTTCCACTTCCAATACTATTAGGTAAATGGCCTGGTTAACTTTGTATTGTAGCACAACAACTACGATGGACTTCTATGGTATCGCTAGCATTAAATATGGGAAGTACTGTTAAAATCCCTGAAGGTGAGTTAACTGAAGAACAAAGACAAGATTTATCAAATGAAAGTTTAGACGTTGTAAGAAAGCATTTGAAGAATGCTAGAAAACGATCAGTCATGTTCTTACAAAAACTAACTGAAATATTTTCAAGTTATGGTGATATGTTCAAACAGCTTTAAGATAGAGGTGTTTTATCGTAAACACAAATTAAAAACTTTTAGCCAAAACTTATTGCTAATAAGACTAGAGCTCATATTACACTAGAAATTCACAACAGAGATATTATTGATCAATTATATCACGCAAAGGTCTAAAGTGATACCTGCTTTGAATGGTTCAGTTAACTTAAATTTGTGATTTCATAAGAAGACAAGAAGAAAGATTCTGTTATCACACCTTTAGTTCAAGTTAGATAGACAGATACTTCAATGGATTATCAATATGAATATTGTAATAACTCTGGAAGATTAGTTATCACTCCATTGACAGATCGTTGTTACATTACCATTACATCTTCGATACAAATAAAGAAGGGTACTTTACCACAAGGCCCAGCAGGAACAGGAAAAACTGAAACAGTTAAAGATCTATCTAAAGCTATCGCTGTTTTGTGTGTCGTATTTAACTGTTCTGATGGTTTAGACTACAAATCATTAGGACGTATGTTTTCTGGTTTATGCCAATGTGGTGCTTGGAGCTGTTTCGACGAGTTTAACCGTTTACTTCCTGATGTGTTATCAGTTGTTGCATAGTAAGTTAATTGTATTTTGCAAGCTGTTTCCAGAAAGGCTGAGCGCTTTATGTTCGAAGGTCGTGAGATACCATTGAACACCTTCTGTAATATCTGTATTACAATGAATCCAGGTTATGCCGGTAGATCAGATTTACCAGAAAATCTGCAATAATTATTCAGACCAATTTCCATGGTTGTACCAGACATGAGACTCATTGCAGAAGTTATGATTCAATCTGAAGGTTTCAAAGAAGCTAAAATATTAGGACAAAAACTAACCAGTTTATTCTCTCTGTGCAACTTACAATTATCCAAATAATCCCATTATGATTGGACATTACGTTCATTGAAAGCTATCTTAGTTGCTGCTGGATCCTTAAAGAGATAAGATCCAGATTAAAAAGAAGATTAAATACTTATGAGAGCTATGTAATTCTCAACTGAACCAAAATTGATTAAAGCTGACTTGCCATTGTTTAGAGGTTTAGTTTCTGACTTATTCCCAGGTCTCGAATTGTAAGAAGTCCGTTATGGTTTGATGGATGCTTGTATAGATACAGAGTTCATAATACGCAATCTATACTTCAATCCTAAATAGAAAGAAAAAGTGCTGCAACTTTATGAAGCAAAATTAGCTAGACACGGTGTCATGCTTATTGGTAGATCTGGTGGTGCTAAAACAACTGCTTATGAAATATTATGCTCAGCTATGATAAGATGTTACAGAGCACTTGTAGAATCATGCGATCCAGCCAAACCATACAAAAATCCGTATTGTGCATTTTTGAAATCTGTATTGGATTCAGGAGAAGTTTAAAATCTGAATAGCATCCTGAAACAAGTTTACGGAGATAATTCTGGTCAAGATCGTTAACTTGGAGAAAAGAACCATTTTGTAAAATGTATTCATTACATGAAAGAATAATTGAAGGAAAAACATGATCCTTCGTTCAAATCTCAGTTGACAGAACCAGTTTATGATCTAAAAGTTTAAACTGTTCATGATAGACAGTTCCCAGTTTAAATTAAATTTATGAACCCGAAATCACTTACGCTCAATTAACTTTATGGTGCTGTTGACCCGAACACTATGGAATGGGTTGATGGTATTGTTTCAAATATCCTGAGACAGAGCTCAAAGGACTCACAGTTTGGTTAAACATTTGGTGACTATTCCATTGAAAAATTCAAAGAATTCATAAAAGTTGAATCACAAAATAAGGATTCCATTAAAACTGATATGATCAAAGAACTTACCTCAGTGTAAAACTTTTGGATAATGTATGATGGACCAGTTGACACACTGTGGATTGAATCTCAAAATTCTGTGCTCGATGATTCAAAAGTTTTAACGTTAGTTAACGGTGAACGTATCGCATTCCCCAACCAAGTTTCAATGCTTTTCGAAGCTAATGATCTTGACGTAGCTTCTCCAGCTACTGTGTCTCGTTGTGGTCAATGCTACTTTGACTTAAACGATGTAAACTTTGAATGGTAATACTGGTAATGGGTTGAACAAAGATACAAGACAGCTAAAAAGGTATAAAACGTTGCCCCAGAAACCCTGAATGCAATCGGTGAAATTTTGGAAGGATTTTCGATTAAGGTACTGAGAAAGCTATTTTCTCTTAGATAATCTGGATAATTGCCTCAATTAATTAATCAGGCTGATTATGCTATCGTTAGATTATTTATTTAACTATTCGAGACTTTTGCTACCGATTATAATGGTCTTGTAATTACTCCAGGTGAAGATAACTAAATCGTAAAAACACTTGAAATGATTGTTATATACTGCGCCATTTGGGCATTTGGTGGATCCTTATCCAACGAAGGCCGTAAAAACTTCGATATGGCTGTTAGAGAATTGGATGGTTCACTACCATCCTCAGATTCAGTGTTCGAGTACAGAGTAGACATGCAAAAGAAACAATGGTAACATTGGGGCGATCTCGTTCCAAAGAACTGGAGACCTGATGCGAACTAACCTTTATTCTCAGTTATTGTTCCAACAGTTGATACGATTAGAACCGAGTATATGATGAAAGCAGTTTTGCTCAATTCGAACTTAACATATTTGAGACAAAGAAATAACAGAAACTTAGCCGGCACGAACCAGTACATTACCAATTACGGTACATTACTATTTGGTGTTTCTGGTACCGGTAAAACAAGCATTGTTAAAAATATTTTGATACCTGCTTTGGAAAGTAACAACATCGACCAATCTCCATATTCACCATTTAAGAATGTTTAACTTAAAACACCAGGTTGCACCGATATTGAATAACATTTCGTTGATGGTAAATTCGGTTAATACAGTTCAGTTTAATTAGGTCTTTCTGCTCAAACAACTGCAGACAAGTTAAGAATTGTTATTGAGTCAAGATTACAAGCCACTTCCACAAGCTTAGCACCTAAAGGTAGAAGACTCGTAGCATATTTAGATGATTTCAATATGCCAAGTTTAGACTAATTTGGATCTTAACCATGCTTAGAAATTATCAAATAACTAATTGAACGTGGTTCATGGTATAGATAAAAGAAAGAAAAGTTCTACCTTTCAAATGTATTTGATGTTGATGTTTTGGCAAGCATGGCTACGCCAGGCGGTGGTAGAAATTAAATTTCAGGAAGAATATTATCTAAATTCAATGTGCTATCCATTGACAATCCATCTGATAACGTTCTTAAGACTATATTCACTACCATTTTAGGTATTCATTTCTAGAATTTCGAAGACGCAGTTAAACAGCTCATCGATCCTTCTGTTATTGCTGGTATTGACATATATAATTCAGTATCATAATACTTATTACCAACTCCAGTAAAACCATTCTACGTTTTCAATCTTAGAGATCTTTCAAAATTCTTTTTAGGTATTATTCGTGCAAATTCGAAGGATATTCACTCTCCTGAAATGCTTATTAAATTATGGACACATGAGTGCTAACGTGTTTATCAAGACAGAATGCTACCATAAGATAAATCTTGGTTCTATTCATTATTAGATTAAAAGATTGGAACATACTTTTCTATGACTATGTCTAAAATATTTACGAATAAAGAACCACCAGTGTTCGTTGATTTCTAAAATTAAGAAGTTGTTCCGGTACCATTTGGCAAAGAAGGACAAGAAAAAATTGTAGGAATCTATTAAGAAGCAGGCGATCGTCAACAATTAAGACGTGCAGTTGAAACAAAATTATAGGAATATAATTCTTCTGGTTTAGCTGTTATGGATTTAGTTATGTTTGCAGATGCTTTAGAACATGTTTGTAAGATATGCAGAATTCTATCATAACCATAAGGTCATGCATTATTAATTGGTACTGGTGGTAGTGGTAGATAAAGTCTTGCTAGACTAGCAGCATATTTAGAAAGCTAAACTATATTTACTATTGATGTAGGTAAAAACTATAGAAATATTGATTTCAAAGAAGATATGAAAAAGTTATTTATGGCCGCTGGTGGCGCAGAATTTAAGCAAATGTGTTTCCTTCTTACTGATAACTAAATATCCGATGAATCTTTCTTAGAAGATATCAATTCTATATTGTCAAGTGGAGAAATCCCAGGACTATTCAATAATGAAGATTTGTAGATAATATCTGATAATTTAAGCGGTATTTGTAAATAAATGGGTATATCTGAAACTGTAGATTCATGCTACTAACTATTAATAAGACGTGCTAAAGAAAATCTTCATATTGTACTTTGTTTCAGTCCTTCTCATGCATTATTCCGTACTAGACTGAGAATGTATCCAGGTTTGATGAACTCATGCACTATTGATTTGTTTGGCGAATGGCCACTATACGCTCTTGAAGAAGTTGGTAATTATTTCATTAATAAATTTGAAGATCTAAAAGAATATACCTAACTTGACTTTGAGGTGTAGAAAGCAAAACCATCAGATCCAAACTTACCAAAAACTGAACCAGAACAACTCACCACAAGAATGGCAAGAGTATTTACAACTGTTCATGATGGAGCTAATTAAATATGTTAGGCTATGGTTGCAGCGACACAAAGAAAATTATTTGTGACACCAGCTAATTATTTAAGCTTTGTTAGATTGTATACTTAGATCTTCGTTAACTAAAGAAATAGAATCAGAGGTAAAATTAATAAATTGTAAGGTGGTGTGACATAGTTAATTGCAGCAAAAGAAGACGTTGCCGAGATGTCTAAAAAATTAGAAGAAAAGAGAAAAGATGTTTAAGAATCTGTTAAGAATTGCGATATTCTTTTAATTGAATTAAATGCCAAAAACTCTGCCGCCGCAGATCAACAAAAGATAATTTAAATCAGTTCTGAATAACTTCAACGTGATAAGATTATATGCGAAAAGTAAACACAAGAAGCTGAATACAAACTATCATTAGCTATGCCAGCTTTAGAATAAGCTTAATAAGCTCTGGATTCACTTAAAGATTCCGCCATCCAAGAAGTTCAAGGCTATAAAACTTATACATCTGGAGTTCGTCTTACTTTAATGGCAGTTATGGTTTTGTTAGGTAAACCTTAAACAATAGAAGCAATAAGATTAGAGTTAGCAAAACCTGGTTTCTTACTTAGATTAAAAGAATTTGACAAAAATTCTATCACAAAAGGACAACAAGAACAGTTGAAAAAATTCCACGGTCACCCAGATTTCGTCCCACGTACTATAGAAAAGGCGTCTTAACCATGTAAATGTATTTGTGTATGGGTTTTAGCACTATATGAATATACAAACGTGTACAGATAAGTTAAACCATTATAAGATGAAGCAGATAGATTGCGTAAAAAATTAGCCCAGATGGAGGCAGAATTGGAATTAGCTATGAAGAAATTAGAAGAAGCTAATAAATTAATTGAAGAGTTAAAAGCTAAACACTTGGCGAAGCAAACAGAATTAACTAAACTAAAGAAAGAAGAGGAAGAATTAAATAATAATTTGCAAAGAGCTAATAGATTAGTCGAAAGTCTTACAGGTGAAAGAATTAGATGGATGGCAACCATTGATATATTGAAAGTTGAATTAGCCAAAATACCAGGAGATTGTGTGTTAGCTACTGCATTTTTATGCTATAGCGGAGGTTTAACTGGTAAATATAGAAAATAATTGATGACAATCTGGATGGATGCTGTAAGAAAGAACGAAATACCAAGCAGTTTCTAAGATAATTTCAATGTAGCAAACTATATTGTCGACCCAGCGATTAGTTATTCATGGACTGTTTAAGGCTTACCAAGCGATGTGTTTTCTGGTGAAAACGGTGTTTTAATAACATAAAGCAACAAACCACCATACATTATTGATCCATAAAAATAAGCCACACGCTGGTTAAAACGTATGTTAGAGGAAGATCCAAAAACAAAATCGTAATTAAAAATACTTAATACTAAAGATCCGAGTTATCTTCAATAAATAGAATTAGCTGTAAGAACTGGTTAGATAGTTGTATTGGAAGACGTTTCTGAAAATATAGACCCAACTCTCGATCCAATCATTATGAAATAAGTAATTAGAAAAGGTGGCCGTCTTGTTATTAAGATCAAAGATAAAGAAATAGAATATAATGAAGGATTCAAGATCTTCCTTTGTACACGTTTGAATAATCCTAATTTATCTCCTGAATTGTTTGCTAAAGCTACTGTTATTAACTTTTCTGTAGTTAGAGAAGGTCTTACCGATTAGTTGCTTGCTTGCGTTGTTCTGAAAGAAAATAAAGCACTAGAAGAAAAGAAATCATTCTTCGTTACATCAACCGCTCAAAAGAAAGAACAAATCACAAAATTAGAAGATGAAATTCTTGATTAATTAGGTAATTCTAATATCAGCTTACTTGAAAATGAACCACTGTAAAAAGCTTTAGAAAAATCTAAATAAACATCTGATGAAGTGTAGAAAGAATTAGAAAACTTTGCTATTATGGAAAAGAAAATTGATACAATGCGTGGTGGTTATAAACCTATTGCTGAACGTGCTAGCTTATTATTCTTCATTTTATAAGATATGTCAAACATCGATTACATGTATCAGTTCTCTCTAGATTCTTACATTAAGTTATTCAATAATTCTATTGATAATTCATAGCCACATGATGATATATCTCACAGAATTAAATTTATTAACGATTACCATACATACGCTGTATACAAATACTGTTGCCGTGGTCTTTTCACACGTCATAAAGTTTTACTATCGCTTCACATGTGTGTTAAGATCCTTGAGTTCTAGAATAAAATTAACGTTGATGAATATTTGTTCCTTCTTCGTGGTGGTCAGGTATTTGATAAATCTCAATAACCAGCTAATCCAGATTCAACTTGGGTAACCGCAACTACTTGGGATAATATTTGTGTTTTAGATAAAATGCCAGCTTTTAGAGGTATTGTGCCATAATTTGAATAACGTACTCGTGAATGGTATTCTCAATACTTCATTAACCCAGAACCAGAACTGGCTCCATTAATCGGAGATCTTGATTCTACTTTAGATGAATTATAAAGAATGTTAGTTTTAAGGTGTCTCAGACCAGATCGTTTAATACATGCTATTAACAACTTTGTAAAGAATAATATGAACACTCCTGTTTATAACTTCACTGTTCCTCCACCATTTGATCTTAAATAAGCTCTTTTAGATTCATCTCCAACTACTCCTATGATATTTATTCTTTCATAAGGTACAGATCCAACTGCCACACTTACATCATTTGCTAGAGATTGTAAATTTGGCGAGCGTCTAACTGTTATAGCTTTGGGTCAAGGATAATAAGAAATTGCAACTTAAGCTTTCAAAGAAGGTGTATAAAAAGGAAATTGGGTAATGTTAGCAAATGTTCATTTATCAACTGATTGGTTGATCAATTTGGAAAAAATGATTGAAGATTTGTCAAAAATCACACCACACAAAGATTTCAGACTCTGGCTATCAACTTTCGCAACAAGTTCATTCCCAGTTGGTCTTCTTTAAAATTCCATTAAAATTACAACTGAAGCGCCTTCGGGTATGAGAGCAAACTTAGCACAAGCATATGGCTTGATCGATGAAGGTGTGTTAACGGAATTTGCTCCAGCAGATGAAGATGATGCATAACTTAAGTGCAACGAAACTAATCCGAACAGTTTAACAAAAGATTAAAAAGATAATGCTTATAGAAAGTTATTATTCTCTACCGGTTTCTTCTATGCACTTCTTGTTGAGCGTAGAAAATTCGGAACACTAGGTTTTAACATAAGGTATCCGTTCAGCTAATCAGATTATGAAACAGCTGTAGAAATTTTGAAATTGTACATGCGTAGATATGATTCGATACCATGGTAAGCTATCAGATATGTTATTGCTCAAATTGTATTTGGTGGTAGATTAATTGATGATTTAGATAGACGTGTTCTTTTATGCTATATAAATGATCTATTTAATGATTAAGTAGTTAACGAATAATAATTTGCGTTATCATAACAATCAGAATTATATTACGTTCCAGCTCGTGGAAACATTCACGAATATCGTGATTATATCAAATCACTTCCAAACACTGATATCGCTGATGTATTTGGTTAACATAACAACGCAGATATATTTTCAAGAAATTAGGAAAGCCAGGAATTATTGTATAACACTCTTAGAATTACAACAGTAAATGAACCTGTTGCTTAAGAAAAAGATAAGAAGACTGAACAGAATGATGATCAAAAATAAGAAAAGGGAACCTAGTTATCTGCTAGAGATGAACGTATTATTAAATTAGCATAAGATATTCAGTTGGCACTTCCTGCTGAGTTTAGCAATTTACCAACAACAATTGATCCAACTGATCCCAATGCTCCTATGCTTTCAGTCTTATTATAGGAATCAGAAAGATTCACACTGTTAAGAGAATCTATTTACAAAGATTTAAGCGACGTTCAAAGAGGTATTAAAGGTCTTATTGGTATGTCATAACACCTTGATGATATAGCAAACAATCTTTACCAAAATAGAGTTCCAACTTCATGGTCACAAATTTATAAATCTTCAAAATCATTGGCTCCATGGAGTCGTGATTTCACTAGAAGAATTGAATAGTTACAAGCTTGGGCAAACTCTGGTCATCCAAAATGTATGTGGTTAGGAGGGTTGTCTGTACCAACATGTTACTTAACGTCATTGCTTTAACAAGCTTCTAGAAAAACTCTAGTAGCTATTGATAATCTTGAATGGGGGTTCGAGATTACTATATGGTCTGATCCTGTTAGAGAAGTTAATGAAAATTCTGTTCCCAAAATAGGTGACGGAGTTCTTGTTTATGACGTATTTTTAGAAGGTGCCGGTTGGAATTTAGATAATAGATGCTTGAAAGATGCAACACCAATGGAATTATATGTCTAAATGCCAATTATCAGATTTATGCCTATGAAGTAGACAAAGAAATCAAATAAGTATAGACAAGCATTTTATGAATGCCCAATCTATTTCTACCCAATAAGAACTGGTACAAGAGAACAACCAAGCTATATGTTGAGCGCATGGCTCAATTGTGGTGCAAATACTCCAGACTTCTATACGAAGAGAGGAACTGCATTATTACTCAATTTAGGGGATTGAATGATATAATGCTGATATACTATTATATATTAATCATTTATTTAATATATATAACATATATAACATAAATGATTATCGAGGTGTGAAAAATATTAAAAAATTATATTTAATACGATTACACTCGTTTAAAAATAGATTAACCACTTCTCGCAATGATATATATCAATGGTTAAATTCATACTATGATGGAACATGCTGAAGTTTGTTCAGCGATGATAGTTAGAGATTAAATTATAATAGAAACAGGAACAACTGAATAAATTTTGAAATTACAATAATAAGGAGAGCAAATTATTGATTTATAGAAAAATTGTGTAGTCCCAGGATTTAATGACTCTCACATGCATTTTATTTGTACAGGTCTGTGTGCTGATGAGGTTAAACTGCATAATGCCAAATCTATACAGGAGATACAAAACGAGTGTTAAAAGTATTTACTTTAGAACGGAGATTGTACACATATTAGCGGAACTGGTTGGAGCGAATAAATTATTGATAGCAATGTATATCCTACGAAGGAAGATTTGGATTAAGTGTCGACTTAGATTCCTATAGTAATTTCAAGAATTTGCATGCATATTGGAATTGCTAATTCAGCCGCGTTGCAATTATACGAAGCAGCTACGGGTAAAATTCTAACAAAGGAGTAAAAACAGTCTGGGTTGATTAAAGAGAACCAGTTGTTTGAATTGTAAGGGCTTCTTCCGTAGCCTTCGGTTGATAAGCTGCATAAAATAATATTAAAGTAATAAGCAGCGCTTAACGCGGTTGGTATCACTTCCGTGCAGTCCGATGATTTGTTTTACGTTAATGCAATTCAAGCTTATGAAAAAGCTCAACTTAACAATGAGTTAACAGTCCGTGTGCATTTGCAGCGCAGATTCGATCGTAGAGCAACCGAGGGACCGTTTTTAACGAACGGACCTCTGAAGTTCTTCGCTGACGGGTCACTTGGAGCGAAAACAGCTGCCCTCGAAGAGCCCTATTTACACTCTGACTCGCACGGGTTAATGCTCTTCACTGACGAGGAGCTGAAATAAAAATTAACTTAACAGTCCGTTGTGCACGCCATTGGCGACGCTGCTATTTCATAAGTTATTAATATTATTCACTAGTTAGACCCCGAAAACGCAAATAGGAGTGGAATAGTCCACTTCCAAATAACCACGAAGGAAATAATTGATAAAGTTGCGAAGAGGAACATTTTGCTCCACGTCCAGCCCGTTTTGCTCCTCTCAGACCACGAATTACTGAACGAACGGATCAGTTCTGAGCTGTAAAACACTTCATATTCCTGGAACAGTTGCCTGAAATAGAAAATACACCTGAGTTTTGGAACAGATGCGCCCATTGAGAGCTTTAATCCACTGCTGAATATTTACGCAGCGGTTACCAGGAGGAGCAAAATTGGAGTGCTGAATGCAAATGAGTGCTTGAGCGTTGAAGAATCCGTTAAGTGCTACACGGTTGAGGGCGCATACGCAGAATTCAAGGAAAATACTAAGGGAAAGCTGCAAAAGGGACACGTAGCAGATTTTGTAGTGCTGGAAAAGGACATATTCACTATTAATTAAGAAGAAATAAAGGACGTGCGGGTACTGCAAACATACGTAGGAGGAAAGAAAGTATTTGACCTTCAAAAGTGAGCTATAATAGTAAAAATAATGTTATCATAATATATTCTTAGAATTAGACGCCAAACATGGCGCTTAGAGTTATTTATTCAATGGTAATATTAAACACATACATTTTGCATTATATTAAAATATATGTTGTATATAAATACAATGTGTATATATAAGAAGAGTGGAATACTAATATTTTGATAATTATTATTAAATAGATGTTAACGGAAGTAGTGCCACTCCACTACTTCCAATCATGATCAATTTTACACTTTTGGTTAATAAATTGCGTAAGACCCGTCTCATTTAATGGTATGATCAAACACCAGAGAACCAACGCCAAAGAATAATTTAAGAAGTGTCCCAACAGGTCGTCGAGAGACAATCTAAAGGATGCAATGTCATTGAATGGAGAGATAAAAAATTAATATTCAGACGTTATGCCAGCCTCTACTTTATATTTTGCGTAGATTTAGATGATAACGAACTCATGATGTTAGAAGGCATACAATATTATGTCGAATGTCTTGATAAATACTTCGGAAACGTCTGCGAATTAGACTTGATATTCAACTATTCAAAAGCTTACAATGTTTTAGACGAGATGGTTATTGGTGGTTACTTCAGCGAAAGTTCAAAGAGAACTGTTCTAAAGGCTGTTTAAGCTCATGATTAATTAGAAGCTGGCGGTGAAGTTAAGTGACTCAAATACTCATGCAATACTTATATATACTTGGAAAAAGCGCAACACAAGCAACACAATCATTTAGTAAAATACACGAAGTATTAATGTGTCCCATTATCATAATCATAATATATTTCTATTTATTATCAACATATAAAAGTGCACCACTTCAAGTTCAATGGGAATAAAGGATTTATAAAAAATGCTTAGTGAGCATGCCCCGTCATCAGTACGCACTGCCTCTACAAAGGATTATGTTAACAAGAAAATTGCAGTTGACGCTTCAATTTTATTGTACTAGTTCATTACGTCTATCACTACTGCTGATGGTGAGCCGTTAAAGAATGCTGCGGGTCAGGTAACCTCTCATTTGATCGGTTTATTAGCTAGATGCACAAGAATGGCCGAAGCTGGAGTCAAGCCCATTTTCGTCTTTGATGGTCAGGCTTTCGGTTAAAAGAGCGATGAGTTGGAGAAGAGAAGAACATTGAAGGAGGAAAACCAGGCTAAAGCAGACGAGGCCAAACAATCTGGTGACACCGAGGCCTACAAGAAGTATTCCAAGAGATCCGTTAAAGTTGGTCCTGAGCAGTACTAGTAGGCAGTTACTTTGTTGAATGCGCTTGGTATTCAGTGTATAGTTGCAACTGGTGAAGCCGAAGCCTTAGCGGTAGCTTTGAACAGAGCGGGGATGGTTGACGCGGTTGCCTCCTCCGATTTGGACTGTGTTGCATACGCGAGCAAGATTTTCGTCCGAAATCTAGCAACTGACAAGGACATAATCGAGATTCAGCACGACAAAGCCTTGGAGGAGCTCAAAATGGACCGCGACCAGTTCGTAGACTTCTGCATCCTCCTCGGCTGCGATTACGTTCCCACCATCCCCTCCGTCGGCCCAAAAACCGCTTTCCAGCTCATTCAAAAATTTAAGAACATTGAGAACATCCTAGCCGACAAAGAGTACAAAATCGAGCCCGACTACCTCCAGAAAGTAATCGGAGCCCGTGAGATCTTCACCACTCAGAATAAACTCACAGCCGAAGAACAGAAGAAATACTCAGAGCAACTCTCACAAAAACTCCAAATTGACACCGACGCGGCCGTGAACTTCCTCGTGAACGAAATGCAATTCGACGAAAACAACGCGAAAAGCCGCGTGGAAAAGTTCAAAAAGGCGAAAACGGCGCCCAAACAAATGACACTCGGAGCATTCGTCAAAAAAGTTGATAGAAAGTGAAACTGTACTGTTATTTTTATTTTTACAGTCTATGCAATGTTTTGATAACATAATTTTTAAATAACAAGAAAAATAACTAGAAGATAGTTGAACTGAGGGTCAAGTACAATTGGTCAGTGAGACTTTTTTAATTACTGAATTAACTTTATTTTAAATCATTTAATATTCAATATACTGAAAACATAAATAAAATATTACTCTAGTTTAGTGTATCATGGTTGAATATGATTAAATAATTGATTTCACTTTAAATGAAGAAATTTACGGTTAATATTAACAATTGTATAAAGTCTCTCATGTTCTTTTCAATTGGAACTCTGGGTCTGATTTTACTAACAGCGTTTTCAGATAAATTGAGCTCTCTTGATAAAGGACTCGCGATTTGGGCGAAGAATTTAAACTAAAATGGAACCAACGTTTTTGAAAACGGACTAATTCTGTTTTGCAACAAAAATCAGAAAATTATAATTATTATTCCTCTCGTTTTAATTGCAGTTTTAGTGCTTTACGATTTACTGATAGCTAGAATTCCATTCAAGACGCATAAATTCGAATACTTATACATTTTAATTTAGTTAATTACTTATGTGCTGTTTTCATCTGTCATGATCCAGATAATGAAGTTCTACTTCGACCGCCCGAGACCTAGGCACACGATTGACATGCACCCACCTGGAGATACAGATATCCAGTGCAAACTCCCGTTCCAAAAGGCGTTCACCAGGTACTACGGCCAGAATCCGTGCGATTACTCGCTTGAATCATGCCCGTCTGGACACGTTCAAGGCGTAGCTACCGCGTGCATCATCCTGCTCTGGATTGCGATTTACAACTACAACTTCACGAACAAATACACATCCATCAAGAAAGTCAACGCAGTTATTGGTATATGCGTGATACTGTTCTCAGGTTGCATAACAGCAGTTTTGATTCCATCTGTCATGATTTCCCGCATCGTCGCAAGTGCACATTACTTCACAGATGTTATGGGCGGGCTGCTTGTAACCATTTTGTCCATGTTTGTGCTTCCTCTGTTTGAACATTCGTTTGATAAACAAGAAAAAAGCAACTATCATTCTGTTAATTAGGTTAATATTTTTCCTTCATAAATGGAGTGATCAAAGGATTGTTGTTGTTCAATTTTATAAAAAGTTATTTACTAAACTATAATGTAGTTAAGATATAAAATTGCAAAAGTCACTTTAGCAGAACTTATTACATGTAGATAAATGTATATTAATGTCTTATAAGTGTAATTATAATAGAATGTATACAATAAAAGATAAATATAAGATTCAGTTAAATAATAGCCGTATATCTTTTAATACTATTATTGTTCATATGCAATTTCTAGCATAAACAATGTAGTTATAAATAATATAAGATTTAGAACTGGATATGAAAATTAAGTGGATTGAAAATTATAACACATTGATAATTACATATTTTTGAAACAGTTTAATGAAATCTGCAAATATTTCGTCATCAATCACTGTGTTTATCTGATAGGCATGAAGATGTGGAAATCAATTGAAGTTTACATCTGAATATTATTATTTTAGTTGTAATATAGTATTATAGGCAAACCTGTCCCCACTCCCCAACCCAATGCCAAGTCTCCAGTTAAGCCAGGAAGAAGTCTAAAACTTCGAACTCTATTTTAAAGCCGCAGTAGAGCAAAGAACTGGTGAAACGTATACTGAACTTCTTGAAACCTATATTGCTTATCAAAATCTTGATGAGCATAGACGCCAACGCTTTTGGGAATACGTTTCTAATGCAACAAATTTACCAAGAGAAAGAGTTTATAAATTCTTCCGTTTCACATGGTCTCGTTAATTTTACTCAAGTATTACTGATCATCGTGAAAACATTAAGGCATTGGTTTGTTAGATTCTAGACGAGTTACGTGTTGATGAAAAGACTGCACAGATTAATTCATAGGTTTGGAATCGCGTTTGGGCTGTTTATAAGGATTACAATCTACACTATGATGGCACTGATCAATTTGTCAGAAATTGTGTAAATCTGTACTTTACCAAAAAGGGTACCGGTCAACCATTCTAAGTTGGTTAAATTGTAATGCCTCCTAAACCAGCAGCCACCATTGCAACTCTCTCGAAATCACGTCCCAAAATTATGCAATAAGAACCTGCGCCAACACCAGTTGTAGAGCGAATTGAAGAAGTTAAAATCTCTTCCTAACCAATAGATTTGTATAATTACTTTGGGAAAGTGATAGAACCAGAAGATTTTCAACATGTGTACATCACTAACTATCAGTACACTTATGATGAATAAGAATCTGTTGAAGTTGATTCAACTCATGATGAGTTTGATATCATACGTAGAACAAGATAAAAACCACGTTAACAATCCATAGCAAAAAGATCAATGGTAGGTTTCGTTAGCTATAATAAGTATACGACCGATTATGCTCTATTTAATCAAAATGAGCAAAGCGACATTAACCTTTGGGAAGATATGTGATTAATTAATTTTATACTTCATTATTACAATACTATTGCCAGTAATCGTTTATTAATAGTATTTTACATTTGTGTTTAGAGGATGAAATGGTGTGGAATCTATGTAATACTATTACACTTTATTTTAGTTAATACCTAAATAGAAAAAGCTGTTTCACTCCACTCCTGAAACATGTAAACTATAACAGAGCTTGAAATATTAGAATTATACAAGGAAATGCTAAAATAAAATACTGTAAAAATAGTACCAAATAACTAAAATGATAAAAAGTTGTACGCTTACGCACAATTGGTATTAAAATCTGATAGTAATAAACAAACGTACAGAAGTATCATTGCTCGCAGCATCGAATAAACGTTAACATAAAATAATAAAGAAAAAATTGGTTAATTAATGATGGTAATAGACAGTTTAATTCAGAGCATTAATAATTTATAGAGCGATGTATAAATAATTGGTGATAAATACATTGAAACCGGTATTTTATCACCTCCATATTTAACTTTGTAATTAACAACGAAGTTGGTAGAGGATCTTATGCAATAATACAATTTGACTGATTTGTTTGAAAAAGTTGACCCTCAATCACTAAAAAAGAAAAGCTTTGTAAAAGATAAAACGCTTTGCTTGCTGCACGATCTGCAGCGAAAGTGAGCTATATTATTCTATTTGTTTTTTCACTCCACACACGAAAAAATGGAGTAGGAAAAGAAAAAGTGTTCGCCGGTGTTATTGAACGTTCTGCGCATTATTCCGGAGATAATACTGTCGTTTGTTCTGTTTTTGGCCGAGATATTCATAATTTATCTTTTTATCGGCTTTGACAACAAAAAGTGGGCGAAGTGGGGAACGAATATGATTTCTGGCATTTCGATGTCGGCTTGTTACATGGTTTTTACGTACCAGTCTCCTTTTTGGCTGAGTGTGTACGCTAAGCACAGTGCGATAGCTAACTTCCTCGTTTTCAATCTCATTGGCTTCCCGGTTGGGTTTGCGATGTATTTCTTCGACGACTACGTGATCAGGTTCTTTACCAACTGCGACTACGTTGAGGGCGGGGTGTGTTTCCACTCCCAGATGATCTTCTTCACCCTGGGCCTGAACACGACCTATTTCAACGGGAACCTGATCAAGGGCTCCTCTCTCTCCTCAGCGTTGTTGTGGTACATAATCTCCTGGATGGTCTTCGTCGTTTTTGGCGGGTACATCACGAAGGCAACCAAGTTCTCCGACCCGAGCTACCCTAACGAGTATTTAATCGTCGGTTCGTTCTTGTGCTCGTTCATCTTCACGAATCTGACCAAGCTGAGCATCTTCAGCGAGTTCGACTTCACACGCGTGTTTATTTATAACACAAAAACGTACATGCTGGTGAGCGGTTTAGTAATAGCCGGAGTTCAGTACATAATATTTTACACTGTGAGCTACTACTGCCTGTACAACTCACCACACACGTTCATGGCCAACACCGCCTGGAGCATGCTCACTTACACCTGGGTTGCCTAGATTATCGTTGGGCGCACTGTGGCGCACGATTTATTCGTCGCACTGGTGCAAAAGAAGCACTACCACCCAGGATGGGTCATTCTGTTCGTCATAGTCACATTCGGGATTTCGTACGCACTCATCCCGATTTTATTCTTCATCTACCAAAAAGTGATTTTCAAATACATCCTGCAGAAAGTCATGGGAATGACAGACTGGGGCGCAAACACCAGATACGACTTCGCATACAACTTCGGAGCCGGAAACCTAATGCTGGTTTTAAACGGATTAACTTGGTTCTCACGCAAAAACCAACAAAGACTCGCAGCTGCCGCGCAAGAACAAAGCGATAGTGCTAACGCTAACATGAATCGTCAAAGCCTTGAAGAATCACAGTCTTAGTACTCATAATCTAACCAAATACCGCTCTTAAATGCTAAATACCCAGTTGAGGCTATCTTAGAAGACAGCGAAGTTGACTTTGGCATGCGTAGATGATAGTAAACTTTTTTATATATTATATGTTATTCACTTGTAAAAATTCTTCATTTATTATTATATACCTATATTAACCTATATTAACCTATATTATTATATATCATATATTAGCTCTCTCACAAAATTAAAACCAAAAGTCGAAATGAAATTGAAGTTGAAATGTAATGAAATTCATAGGTTATAGATAAATTATCAGGCAGTAGTCTTTGTTACGAAGTAAAAATGTAAAATATCACTCATTTGGTTTCTAATCTAGTCTGGATATTTTTATCTCATTGCTTCTATAGATTCACCAAAATTTTTTAGCAGCATATTCAGTGTATAATAATTCATATGCGTAACTACTTAGAAGTTCGCTGAAATTTCTTATAAATTCTTCACTAAATTCTTCGCTTTTTTGAATTCTTTCAATAATGCTGAAAGAACGTCTTTAGTCGTCTTAACATCAACTAATTGCGATGATAAGGTTTTTATATACATATTTTATGGATTTTTACGAATTGTGAAAGTGCCTGGTGTCGGTAAAGCGCCTGGTGTCAGTTCCATATTTGAGATGTGGTTAAATGTTGTTATGTGCATATATCTCTAAAATATTATTTATGTTTCGTTTTCAGGTTCGTTTTCATTTCAAAAATTATAATTGTAATGAAAATGACATAATTTAACTAAGCCTTAGTATTTGTTGATAAGGTTACAATTAAATGAGTTATTTTATAAATTATCTGGCAAAGTAAATGTGACTCTCTTTTTGATCTTTAAAACGAATGCCTGAGTTCGATTCGAATACCGATACTTCGTCAGAAATACCGGACGACGTTATCAATCAATAACGGTCCGGTATTTAAAGATTGGACATGTTTATTATTTGGTGAATCTCAATAATTTGCTAAAATCAGCCTCTCGAAAATACCGTGATATTTTTTGACGTTCCCGTGTATATTAGTACATTTAATAAATATATACATAATTCCGCTCCACCACTTCTTGAATGATAAATGAAAATAATTATGAAAGTTAAAGATTAAAACAAATTATAATCTATGTTCAATAAAATTGAAGACTTATACTGATAATAAAAGTAAATGTAATCCAAATATTAATTGGGTATAATGTTTTACATGTTCGATAATATTAAGTAGTGAAATAACATATGTAATGGATTTTTAAAGTTGTTTACGTTTTATTATAAGCCTCCTAAAATTATTTCGACGCTTCGCGTCGATTATGAAAATAAAATATATCAGTTCTTAAAGAAAATTAATTGATAAACTACACTAATTTATACCGAACTTCATAACTAAATACCGGAATGCATGCAATTCTAACGAAGATTTTGAAAATAAAAAAAAATGCGCATGTATAAGTTCGAATATGTTACAATTGATTTCAAGAATCATTTTTTTTTAGTAATCTTAGTTTTCTTAGTAAGTTTTGGCCTTAGTAAGTTTGGGCTGGGGCAGAACCAACTCGGTCGAAAGTTCCGAGGGAAAGTTAAGTGAAAAAAAGTGTTGTAATACATTTTGATTGAAAGGAAGTGGCATATTTGCTATAAGTGAGTTTTAAATGAAGGAGCGAGTTGACCTACTCCCTTATAAGCGAAAATGCGACCCCCTTCTGAATGAGGTTATGTAGTAACATGAACAAAAAATGTACAAAATAATTTAAATACATAGAAGCTAAACGTTGATTCAATGAATACTGGACTTGAATACTCAGTATGTGGATACCAAATAAATCTAAGTTAAATATTGCAAATTAACACTTTGAGTGAGGTTCGATAACAAAAAGTCCGCAATGTAGGTGGTGTATACATAAAGTGACGGGCAAAGTAAATGTTAAACTGTCAAGGAAGGGAGTGAAGTGGTTTATATTTAATTTATGGCATTCTGGTACATAGAGTATCATAATTGCAAGAATTTAATATAATCTTTTATCTACAACTGTGTATACACCTTCCACTTCCAAATGGAATCTTTAAATTGTAAACGTGAACATCAACTTGATAATTATAGTAAAGGTAAGATAATCTAAATGTGTTTATTATCATACATTACTCGTAAGGAGAAGATAGAGAGTTGTTTGGCGTCAGAAATATTTATCAATTTTGTTCTCAAAATTATCACTGTTTTTAACGGTAGTGGAGATATTTGAACATTAAAGCGTCCAAGATCGAATCACAAGCTTTTTAAAACAGCTATTCTCAGATAGAATATCGTTTTTACGGCTCACAGAGATGAATTAATACAACTGGTTTTCTACATGCTGTTTTCTACTTCTCAGAAATAAATTTGTAAGCTAAATTGTTGAATTGACTAGATACGCGTTTCTTATCAACTTCTTTATACTCAAAGTTTTTTAAGCGACCTCCCGTTTTTATATTTATTGAAGATTTGAGCGAATTTTTAATTTTATGAGAATTATGGGATTATTGGCTCTATATGATGTTCGTATACGAGTCAAGGATGAATTATCATGGTTATATCAATCTTCAAGAACGATTTATCTCAAGCAAACCTATAGATCTTGAGCATTTTAGTCAGTGTCTACAACACGGCAAACTTTTGTCGACAATGTTTGGCAGTACCTTTTATTGTGTCAGAGGCGACCTGTTTATCAAAGCTTAGAATAAGAAAACGGATTCTATTTGAGAAAATCACGTTAGAAAACAAAGTTTGCTAAAAGTCGTTGTTTGGAATAAATTATCATTTATTGTCAAGACACAGGCTACTATGAACTCTACCCACTCAAAATTATACGAATCAACACAAATTTCGTGATATCTGCAAGACTCATAGTAAGATTTCGGACAACACAAAATTATCAAATTATATTGCTCAATAACTAGATGAATGTTAGATCAAATGATCAGTAAAACTCTAGACAAGTTTTATCAAGTACTCAATGATGTTTGAAGTGGTTTATTCACTACAGTAATATTTCTGAACTTTATTTGGAATTCGGGAGTGAAATTTTATAAATATAATGCACTACATACCCTTCGAAATATTAAAGTAAAATAACTTCATTTTTAAGTTTTTCCTTTACACTCCATTTTTCCGACCTGATTTTGACCTGATCTTGATTCCCGTCACATCTGCAAACATTTTGTTAGTATATTAATACAAGTGATATTAAGGTTATCTAATATACTTGACTTGTATTGCTTCTGTAGCTCTATATTTGGAAAAAAGATCAAAATTTACAATTTCTAATATTTTTTTTAATAAATGCACAAAAGTTGCTTAAATACTGGTTCTCATGCTGCGGCAATCCAGACTTATTTTCAGATATGATGCCAAATAAAGAAACTACAAATATCATATTTTTTCTTATTTCAAAATCTTCTCAAATTAGTTTGCTTTTGAAAAAATGTTAAAAAGACATTTCCGCGATCATTCATATATTTCTTCTAGGAATCATTTTTAGATGTTCAAATATTGCTGGTGAGCATTAGACGTTCTTGTCGATTAGAATCGCTGAGTTATCACACTTTACCTACAAATTTTTGAATTCGAAAACACATCAACGAAGTTTGTAATAGTTGAATTTAATTTAGAATTGATATTATTAATGGGACATTATTTCATTTATTAAGTATTGGTTAATATCATTAATTATTAACAACAAAATATTTTTGGTGGTCTAAAAGGAAGTTTCGGAACCATTAAACTTCAACGATGTAAACAAATATTTAAGAACAATTATATCAACTTCTACTACCGATTAAATGCTTTAAGTTTTATTTCTTAGAAATATACTATATATAATTTTATAAAATGCTAGGAAGGAGATAGGAATGTAATCAGTCTCAACTGCACTAAATGTATTTTGTATTGAATAAGCTCCTTATTATGTATCAATCGGAGTAAATGTATTGTACTCCTATTATTGAATTTCGAAACCTTGATTCTAATCATAATAATATTTTTACACAATACCAAATATTTAAATAATTTTAGGTCACAAAGTCTCTTTGAATTAATTTCTGCGTCGTTCAGTTCTCAATCTTATTTATATTACAATACTTTAGCACTATGAATACAATTTAAGATGAAGTGGAGTTTAATGAAACTTAAAAAATTATTAAACTGTTTAGTATATTTATATTAATATGAGACCAAATATTTTGATTAAGTATCGTATTTTAGTAGATATTAGAAAGGGCAAATAGTTGAAGTTGTAAGACTCAGAAAATTATTACGTAAGAAGCGCAAATCCTTTACGTATATACATAGTTATTGTCAGACTATACCAATAAACTGTACTACAGAATCAATATGAGCTGTTAAGTGCAGCTAACATATGATCACTATTATGTTTTCTTAGCTTATGAAATTTAGGTAACTAATTAGTGTTGTGAAGCAATCAGATAATTTAATTGTAGTTATTTAATTTAAAACTTCACAGAATGTATTTTCGAAAAATATTATTTTCAATTTCTTGATATTTGTTGGATATTGAAACAAATTAACTAAGTCAAAACTTGGCGAGACGCCATTTACTATTTCAGTAAATATCTTCAAAAAACCTGGATTACCGCAGCTGCTACTTCAATTTTTACTATTGTATTTAATCCCGTTTCTTTCACAAATATTCTATTGAAATTATGAAACTCTCGAAACTTAAATCGCCGTTCAATGTATCGCACAAGAAATTGAGTCAACATGCTAGTGATGTGCAAGTTTCCATCAAGTTAAAGCTGTGAGCTGATAAAAAGTTGAAAATAATAAAGCGTCTTTTACAATCTATTTTTTCATAGCAACTACTTTAATTTATATTGAAATGAATAATTTTACAAAGAATCCCAAGTTGCTTAGTGCACCAAATAGTTGTGGCTTCAGTTATAATTACATTTAGTTTTCATATTTGAAGTGTAAATTTTGGAGTGTGATGCATAATTTAAATAAAATTTTACTTTATTATTGGCGGCCAAGGTAAAACAAATTCATTCAATCAATTTCAACACGCCTTCTGATCTCGGTCCCAACTCGATTACTGTGTTTATTCAAAGTAAAATGTAAACAATCAGTTGACTCAATACTCAGAACTAAGGCTTAACATTTCCCAGTTTTGCTGGGAGAAAGTATAGGTTTTGCTGGGAGTTTGGAGATTATTACTACGGTCATAACCAAACTCAAGAATATATGGTTACAATCAAATTTTGATTTAAAATTTACTGAAAATTTGAATTGAAAAATGTACGACTTTCGGTTATCGATTTCAAATAATTGTCATAAGTAAGTTTTAATAATATAATTAGTTTATTAAGTCAGTAATACTGCTCGAAATGGGTCGATACCAGGATGAATTAGTATCAGAATATGAGTTATGTGATATTGATAATTGATATTGATTATTTTGGTTGATTACTTCACTACTTCGATTATTATCAAATGTGTGCTATCTGAACCCGCTCCGTGAGGGGCCATGATAGTTAGATCGTGTATCGAATTGATAGATTAATAGTATAAGCAAACATTGAAGATGCAAATTGAAGAGAAAAATAGAATCGCTAGGTTGATTATTAAAGTAGAGGAAAATATTCTGCCATCGAACGATGACATTTTATAGCATGTGTGTAGAGGCACATGTTATGAGCTAAGATAGCTCTCAGCTACGCATGTGGAAATGGGGATTTCGGATGCTGAGTGAGGACTATTTTGATTAGTTTTGTACAATAGTTGTAAGATTTTTATATGTGCTGAGTGTTTAATTGAGCTGAACCTGAAAATTAAAGAGACGCTCTACGTTTTGCTCTAAGTTATATATTTTATATAATTATTGAAACCATCTTCTAGATTTGTTATATTTGGATGCATATGGTTTTATTAATAATTTAATATGTTCTTAAGTGATGTTCTTAAATTGTATTGTAACTCAGAAAAATGCATTTAATAATGGCTTCTATATTACTTTCTAAACAATTATCAAATATCAATTAGTAGTATGTGTGTTAGAATTCTATCACGATAAACAGCAACTAGTACAATTACTGCTTAAAAACGCAAAACTTAAATTAGTTGAAGCTGGTAAACGATATTTTCATATCCCAAAAGTATAACTAGCAAATATTCGTGTACACTGAAAGCACGAAATACTCAATAATAGACATGCATGTGAATAATTACAACGTGAATAGTTTTTCGTTGTTTGGATTCCTACTTGATACCTAAAATGTTATGGATTCTCAAATTAATATTAGTTTAAACTATGAAATTTTCCATGGTGCTTTGATATGTATTAAGTGCGACATATAAATCATGAATTGCACTCTTATATTTGTAGCAACTGGAGCGTAAATATCTGCTCTGGTAATAGAGGTAAATTAGTTGCTATAAATATTGCAATCTTTCGTCTAGTACAGAGCGACATGCTCGAATTCATCCGGGCTCATCAATATAATATAATAGTAAATTAACTTATCTATCATAGATTGCAAGCTAACCGGGGACAACCTGATTGAAAGCAACTACAGCGGCTTCATCGCTTCTGTTATAACACTGCATCCCAATTTGGTAACCATCAAAACCTTCTTCGTGTGTGTGAACAACATACCTGCGTCGGGTAATCAAAGCATTTCGGTTCAATTTGATGTAAACCTCTAATGCGATATTTGTGGAGAACACTTTATGGTGTACGGGCTTTGCTTGGATTCATTGCAGTATGGATAGCAAGCAAGCGGTATGATTCAGTGTGTCCACCCGTTTATGTTTTCTGACCGCCAATGCGTTTGCGCTCAAGGCTATATTCTTGACAAACTGAACTGTGTAGATATACTCCAAGCCATACGCAACATGACCAGTGTGAATAGCGGATTATCGTAGCGCATTACAAACATCGAAAAAGTTGTTCAGGAGCTGGACAACAGCTTAGCTCAAAACGTAAGCCAGATAATAGTTTACATATAAACAGCTCAATCCACATTGGAGAGCCACATCGTATCCAATTACTCCTCATTAGATGCAAGCTTGTAGTCGAACACCTTTGCCATAGATAAGAGAATAAGCGGAAACGCGACTTTGCTGGCTAACAGTATTGTATCAAACGCAAGCGCGCTGGATAACTTCATCTACCAGAACTCGACGATATTAGACTGGAGAATATACAATAACATCTCTGCTCTGAATTTTTCTTTCACGAACACGACAAATACTATTTCTTAAAACATCTAAGCGCTTTAATTCAATTTAACCACTCTTGATAATTTTACCAAGACTTTCCAATAAAATCAAAGCTAGTAAAACTAAGAAATGAAACAAGTTATAACTAGTCTTGGATAAGAAGTCAATTGTTTACGTAATGCTGGGAAAATTATTGAAGGTTTGTGCCTTGCCAATTATACTGTAAACTGCTCAGAAAATTCATCGTGTAGCCAACTTATATACTTTGCTTCGTTTGATCACTACTTTATAACCTACTCGATTTCAACGTAGAGCAACTTCAGTAGTGGGTACGTCTTCAGCACGGCATCGATTATTACAAACGCGTTTATTGACATTTCAGATAGTGTTTATTCATCCACCGTTAATCCTCTCTTTTAATCCTAAAGCACTTTCACGAACTTGAAGATCCAGTTTGGAGCTCAAACTCTAAACAGTGGTTCTTTCATTTCAACGTAAAACACAAAACTCACTATTAATCAGATGAACATCGTTTCTAGATTTGAAAGCCAACTCACTGTTAGCACTAACTCTCAGCTGAATATATTAACTAATTCGCCTATTGGTGCTGGTATAAAGAATTTGTTGGTTAATTTATCTTTCGCTCCATCAAGTGGAAATATAACGTTAATTAACAACATTAACGGAGTATTTAACATCGCTGGGTATCAGGTGCTTGGTGATTACAACAACGCTCTAACGGTTGCCATGATAGGAATTAACGTTTAAACCGCAGATATTAACGTTAATCAAGTAAGTTTCAAACCTAATACTTATAATATTGGAAATGGGTCTTCATATTTATTTGGGAGTATAGATGCAAGCACGTTTATGATTAAAAATCTAGCTATTGTTATTGGAAATAGTTCAAACTTTCTGCTTCTTGATTCAATAAAAATAAATAATTATTTTCTATTTGGAGGAATAATCGCGTTTATAAATAATGTATCATCAATTTGTGTTTATAATGTTATTCTTAATTCATACTAGAAGTTCAGCGCAAGATACGTTAATAATTCTGGTTTTCTAGTTGGATACGTTACATCCAGCTCAAGTGATATAACGATAAATGATGTTTGTCTCTAACAAAATATGACGAGTACAACTCTACATTTTGAAAAGTTCGGCCTTATCGGATATAATAGTGGAAATACCTCCATTCAAAGAGCATCAATTACCTTTTCAGTGCAAGGAGCTCAGTTCAGCGGGTTTGGAATCGTTGGATTTCTTTAAATTAATTCTATTTATGCGGAAATGATAAACTTAAGGGTATCTGTAAGTGTGAATTCTCTCAATTCTTGTAACAATGGTTCTTGTTCGTTTATTGGTTCGATTTTTGGTGAAGAACATGCGCTAAATTGCTCCATTCAAAACACAAGTGTGATTAGAGGAAACATCAACTCTGGTTCAACTTTTGTTGGAGGATTTATCGGTCGATAAGCTAACAATACGACAATTATTAATTCTTCAGTTTAAAACTGTAGCCTTATCAGTTAAGCTTATATAGCTTCAGCTATCGCTCTATAAAGCATTAATCATAATACTACAATTCTGAACACTTTCATTTATAACAATAATTTAACAGTAATTTAAAATAAGGATGTTTAAGGTTAAATCGTTGGTGGAATTATTGGAAGATGTCGCGAATTTTCAAAATTATATTTAACAAACACACAGATTACATTTGTGTGCATTTCCGGTTCCGAATCATAATATAGATTATATTATGGAATCGTGGTCGGTTGGAATTAAGGCGAAATGTTTACATTCACGAATTCAACAGCAGCATCGAACTACATAAAAGACGTTAAGTAAATTGAGTGCAATAGTTTGTCTAACAAATGGTCTGTTTCAGGATGTTGAGTGAAATATAATTTGACTTATATAGACACGAACAATTAGGCTTTATATTCTATATTTTATTGTATTATATTTTAAACATATTGTATCATCGCAAAAGAATATATCCCACTCACTTAACTTTCGTTTATACTAGTTCGGTCTTCTGTACAGGAACTGTAAGTTCACGCGAATGATCATTAGTTTTAGACACACCTATGTACGTTAGGCGCACCTCCGCAGCCAAGGCAACCAACGACTCGGGTACAAGCATCCAGGGGGCGTAACGCGGCTGCTTCGTGCAAGCCGATCTATACGGGAACTTTCGTCGTACCATCTGCGTTTCTAAGGAAGCAATGGAGCGGTTACCGCTTTCCAATCCTGAAGGCTCGTTGATGGCATGCCCTTAGCCATACTGATCCTTGACGGCAACTCAGCACTTTGAATCGGGGGATTTTACCTTCCGCAACCGATTTGGCCGAGCCACATCTCAGGAAGTTGGATGCAGCGAGGAACGAGAAGCGCAACCGAATGAATCCATCATCGATCACACTAAACAAAGCTGGTATTTCAGCAATGCCTCTTCAGCTCTAACGTCGAAACGCCAAGCCTAATCGTATATATATTTATTATATATATTATCAATTCTGATTTCACTCGCATTTAAACGCTTCAACGCTCTTCAGCAGCCATTTGTTGAATGAATTCTGTTATTGGCGAACAATATCTTGAATTTTGCTTGTGAAAATTATCTTTTTAGAGTGTGTCACTTGAAGTTAGCGCTCATTTTATTTAAATCGTGTTTCGAACAATTTCTTGTGCATTTGAATTACAATTTCCATCGCGAGCGCTTTCGGTGCTTCTTGAATGAATACGCAGTCTTCAATCTATTTTATTTTTTGTGCTTCGATTATATTTACTCTTATTAGTTTTCCCTGTTCATTGAAGTCAATATCAATCGAATCTTATTTTACCGCTTTCAACCTTGGCGTGAACTTTCGTAACTTCATTTCTGTAATATTAGTACAAAATGTTAAATCTGAGTTATCCATTGTTATCTGAATCAACACTGTAAGCTACAAAAACGTTGAATGCAATCACTCCACTGTCACACATGCTATAAAATGTCATCGTTCGATGGCAGAATATTTTCCTCTACTTTAATAATCAACCTAGTGATTCTATTTTTCTCTTCAATTTGCATCTTCAATGTTTGCTTATACTATTAATCTATCAATTCGATACACGATCTAACTATCATGGCCCCTCACGGAGCGGGTTCAGATAGCACACATTTGATAATAATCGAAGTAGTGAAGTAATCAACCAAAATAATGGCTCTAATATGCAATACGAATAATTTGATGATTATTTAAATATTTTTAAAAAGCTTTTTAGCTCTGTAGTGTCGCCTTACTTAGCTCTCACTCCGCATCTGATTATTTTACTTTAGAAAGTTTAGATTAAACTGTTGATATGGGTACATTTATACCGAAAGCTGCGTGTTGTCCAATTAGACAACTGCTATTCTATTTCACATTTAATTTATATTGCTTGAACTTGTTCTGAATGATTAGGTTATTACTCTTCTTACTACAATATACAGTTGAAATCCAAAAATAACGAACGCTACTATCATTCTACTGGAATAACTAATTTCAAGTAATCGCCTTATAATCCTAGAACATTAGTTAGAGCGAAAGCTATTCCGTTCGCATTCAATATTTCAAAGTATCATGACCTATATGGAACCGATTTAGAAAACCATATTATAGTGTCTTATATTGTCACAATCAGAGAGTTTAATATGTACCAACCATGTGACTATAACTGCATTTGCATTGTCCAGATATATCTGTTCGTACGATACTTACAATATACTAAGCGCGTTGAGTGATGGTCTGTTTTTAGCATGCCATATGAAACCTAAACATATGATGCAGCGACCAAACGACTTACTAATATCTCACACGTGTGATATTTCCCACATTTTCAGCAGTTTAACTTTGGGAAATAGTATTACTAGTTGATGAGAATAGTATAATAATGTGTACCACAGACTCGCGCAAACCAGTAAAACTTCTACAACGCAGCTTCAACTACAAATAATAAATTAATGAAAACAACTCGTGTATAATAAGATCTGACGTTGCATAAAATTACAATACAGAAAGTAGTGTGTTATTATATTAAACGATGACAAATCTAGAAGATGGTTTCAATAATTATATAAAATATATAACTTAGAGCAAAACGTAGAGCGTCTCTTTAATTTTCAGGTTCAGCTCAATTAAACACTCAGCACATATAAAAATCTTACAACTATTGTACAAAACTAATCAAAATAGTCCTCACTCAGCATCCGAAATCCCCATTTCCACATGCGTAGCTGAGAGCTATCTTAGCTCATAACATGTGCCTCTACACACATGCTATAAAATGTCATCGTTCGATGGCAGAATATTTTCCTCTACTTTAATAATCAACCTAGCGATTCTATTTTTCTCTTCAATTTGCATCTTCAATGTTTGCTTATACTATTAATCTATCAATTCGATACACGATCTAACTATCATGGCCCCTCACGGAGCGGGTTCAGATAGCACACATTTGATAATAATCGAAGTAGTGAAGTAATCAACCAAAATAATGGCTCTAATATGCAATACGAATAATTTGATGATTATTTAAATATTTTTAAAAAGCTTTTTAGCTCTGTAGTGTCGCCTTACTTAGCTCTCACTCCGCATCTGATTATTTTACTTTAGAAAGTTTAGATTAAACTGTTGATATGGGTACATTTATACCGAAAGCTGCGTGTTGTCCAATTAGACAACTGCTATTCTATTTCACATTTAATTTATATTGCTTGAACTTGTTCTGAATGATTAGGTTATTACTCTTCTTACTACAATATACAGTTGAAATCCAAAAATAACGAACGCTACTATCATTCTACTGGAATAACTAATTTCAAGTAATCGCCTTATAATCCTAGAACATTAGTTAGAGCGAAAGCTATTCCGTTCGCATTCAATATTTCAAAGTATCATGACCTATATGGAACCGATTTAGAAAACCATATTATAGTGTCTTATATTGTCACAATCAGAGAGTTTAATATGTACCAACCATGTGACTATAACTGCATTTGCATTGTCCAGATATATCTGTTCGTACGATACTTACAATATACTAAGCGCGTTGAGTGATGGTCTGTTTTTAGCATGCCATATGAAACCTAAACATATGATGCAGCGACCAAACGACTTACTAATATCTCACACGTGTGATATTTCCCACATTTTCAGCAGTTTAACTTTGGGAAATAGTATTACTAGTTGATGAGAATAGTATAATAATGTGTACCACAGACTCGCGCAAACCAGTAAAACTTCTACAACGCAGCTTCAACTACAAATAATAAATTAATGAAAACAACTCGTGTATAATAAGATCTGACGTTGCATAAAATTACAATACAGAAAGTAGTGTGTTATTATATTAAACGATGACAAATCTAGAAGATGGTTTCAATAATTATATAAAATATATAACTTAGAGCAAAACGTAGAGCGTCTCTTTAATTTTCAGGTTCAGCTCAATTAAACACTCAGCACATATAAAAATCTTACAACTATTGTACAAAACTAATCAAAATAGTCCTCACTCAGCATCCGAAATCCCCATTTCCACATGCGTAGCTGAGAGCTATCTTAGCTCATAACATGTGCCTCTACACACATGCTATAAAATGTCATCGTTCGATGGCAGAATATTTTCCTCTACTTTAATAATCAACCTAGCGATTCTATTTTTCTCTTCAATTTGCATCTTCAATGTTTGCTTATACTATTAATCTATCAATTCGATACACGATCTAACTATCATGGCCCCTCACGGAGCGGGTTCAGATAGCACACATTTGATAATAATCGAAGTAGTGAAGTAATCAACCAAAATAATGGCTCTAATATGCAATACAAATAATTTGATGATTATTTAAATATTTTTAAAAGGCTTTTTAGCTCTGTAGTGTCGCCTTACTTAGCTCTCACTCCGCATCTGATTATTTTACTTTAGAAAGTTTAGATTAAACTGTTGATATGGGTACATTTATACCGAAAGCTGCGTGTTGTCCAATTAGACAACTGCTATTCTATTTCACATTTAATTTATATTGCTTGAACTTGTTCTGAATGATTAGGTTATTACTCTTCTTACTACAATATACAGTTGAAATCCAAAAATAACGAACGCTACTATCATTCTACTGGAATAACTAATTTCAAGTAATCGCCTTATAATCCTAGAACATTAGTTAGAGCGAAAGCTATTCCGTTCGCATTCAATATTTCAAAGTATCATGACCTATATGGAACCGATTTAGAAAACCATATTATCATCTCCACATTAAAGAGTTAAAAGCATATTGGCTAAATAAAACTCTTCAAAATTTGATAAGTAACACAAAATTCAAAACTTAGACATACAAGATGAAATAGATTGACACTTCTAGATTACGCAAAGAACTGGTACTAATAAATTCATCATCTAGTTTCGCATTTAAAAAAGAAGAAGAAAAGATGTGCAGTCCATAAGAGTTTCTGTTTGGAAATGAAAATTAAAACAACAATGTTTAAAACACGCAATAAACTAATAGTGGAAATTAGCCCCATTAACTTTGTATATAAAATATAGACTTTGACTTCTTGTGACTTAGCTTTTTATTATTTTGTTACTTTTAATCACAAAAATACTAAAAAATGATATTAATTATTCATTTTCGCCATCAAAGCATCAACCAATGATCATCAATAACCTTCAACGTTTTTAATTGCTTATGTTTACAACTATCATTTTATATCTAAAATTATTTTAATTTCAACAAATTTGAAAATACACGCATTGACCTTTAAATGCATCAAATTTATAAATAGTTTTCACTCTCATAATATGAACACGAAAATTAAAACTGCGGTCAAATCGAACAGTTTTGTGGTTAAATAAAGCCCAAGGCAAAATTACAAAACCATTCTCACAAAAACGTCCAGTTCCTCAAAATATTTCACCTCGTTCAACTTCAAAAGCAGATATTTTGACGAATCGCAAATTGAAGAGGAAAGAAAGATGAAATAACCATCATTTTTCCTCCAAGAAATGATTTCACTCGACTCCACATCCAGCTTTACAATTAAAGACGAGCCAATCAACACATAATATATCAGCTCAACAGAACAACTAATTAGCTCAGCATAGCAGCTAACTGATAATATATTAGAACTACAAAATAGACTAGATAACCATACTGAGTGATGTATTCGTTTGAAATGTTTGGGAATATGTTAGGTAGATAATTTCCTTATACACATTACAAAATTATGATAAATTATGTCTTTTGGCCTTTATGTACACATTTATGTCTCAAATGTGTACTTGATTATCAGATCACTATTATTATTCAAAAAGCGTTAGATTAATAGCATTCAAAAATATATACTCAAATCTTAAAACAGATTTGAAAACAACCATTCAGTATTCTATCATTCTACCCAAAATAATTATTTTTCCTATAACATTATCACCACTCAACAAAATGAATGCCAAGAGCTATTATTCACTTAAAAACAAAAGCTTTCCCTAAAAACAAAGTCCAAGAAAGAATTATAAATCAATTCTAACATAACACTCATGTTCACAAAAGATTTTAACGAAGTTTAATTTTAATAGCAAAATTGAAATAGATGGCGATTAAGAATTAAATTTATCATACTTCTATCATGAATTAGTTTAATTGAATTAAAATTAAAATTTTGTATAAAAAGAGAACGTATTAGAGTTATAATGATACTAAAATCGCAAGTATTGAATTTTAAATAATGGAGAAAATTTAGGTACGTTTTGAATGAAGTATTATGTTACAATATCATATTATGATCATCCTGCACTTTCATCATCAAATATCTTAATACCGTCAGTAGAAGGATTTGCTGCAACATCTCTCAATAATAATAAACCTTCATTGTCTTCTTTCTCTTTATGTTCGCGTATCATATTTTGTTTGAATCCTTTTTTACCTTGTTCTAATCTTGAATTACCTATTCTAAAGATTGCATCGAATAAACCAATCAATGATAAGAGAACAACAAGGGATAAACTAGCTTGAGCTCCTCTAACAAAAGAAAGTTTTTCATCATTGTTCTTTTTGATCAAGGCATCATGAACGAGCATTGTAATAGAACTGAAAATACTTAAACTCATAGAATTTCCAATTGTTCTAGATGTTGTTGGGAATGCCGAAACGAGAGAAGAATACTAAGCTGATACTGATAATAATGTCATTGGATAAATGGTTTACATAACTATGGAGCTAAAAAAGCCAATTATGACATATAAAATCATATATGCCATTGTATTTCGTGCAAATATTATTTACAACACGATACAAATTGTAGAAAATACGTAACCAAATTATAATACATAGCGATTAACAACCTTTTTTGTAATAATAGGACACACAATAGCCGTGATCAAAGTTAAAAGTGCACCAATAGCGGAAACAATACCAGAAATGCTAGCATCATCAAGAAGTTAAGGAAGTAACCAGCCATTAGCGGCACCAGTCATCCAATTAAGCACATTTTATATAAATAAATCAGAAACAGGATTTGTCATTATTTTCAAAGGCAGAACTGGATCAGGATGCTTCTTTTCTACAAATACAAAACTGACACCAAATATTATACTGGCAACTACACAAATTCCAGCTCCTACATAATGTTTACTACTTATTAATGTAAATATCAAACAGAAAAAGCTAACAGTTAATGTGATAAATAATGAACCAAAAATGTCTGATTTGGTCTTTTTCTTGATTGGAGCTGGATTTTCAAATGGTATTAACATAATCGCTGATATCAATGATAAAGCTGATGCAATCACGAATTAGTACTTCCAATCAATCTTTTTTAAAAAATATCCTGAAATTAATGGAATAATAATAGAACATAATTGATTCAAAATCATAGTTATTCCGATAGCTTTAGACTATTATTCTTTACTTGGGTAACGTGTATTCATTGCGTTACGCAAAGCAATACAACCTGCTGCTAATGCACCAGTAATAAATCGTAAAACTAGCAATAATGGAAAATTAGTTGTGAAAAAACAAGCTAAACGAACAACAGTGCATAACAAAAGAAGAGCTATAAAAGTGTTTATTAATCCAAAACTATCAGATAATTTACCTAGTGGTATAGCAAATGCTGCAGCTGCAATAAAAAATGTTGCTGAAAGCCATTACGCGCTAGATTCAGATAAATTTAAATCTTTTTATATTATGGGCAACGCTAAGTTCATTGATATTTCGTCTAGTTTAGTAGTTAAATTTGTTACCAATAAAGCAGGCACCATTGCTGATATTTTAGATTAACCTAAAATTAAATTTTTAGATTTAAAAGCCGACTTTTAAACTGTGTTAAAACGTTATTCTTATGATTACTCAATGGTTGATTCTTACATCGATAGAAGTGAAAATTAATAGCATATATTCATAAATATATTAATTAATCTAAAGTTCATAAAAGTAAACTTACTAAAGTATTCATTTATACAATTACAAAAATAAAGTATGACAAAAACATCAAATCAAGATATTTGTATTTTTAATATCAATGTTTTAGCATATCAACGTCAATCTTTCTTGAGTACTCAATTAATCAAAAATGAGTACTCAGTAATACTCAATATATATGGTCTAATCTCGTTCAGTGACATTTGTTACAACTCATACATGAGAAAACCTCGATATATGTAAGCGAGTTTGTATCTTTTGAGATATACAACTTTATCTATATATTTATGATTCTTGTGTACATACAAAAATAGTTGATCGTTAATATTCAATAAAACTCTTCTGGAACTTCTTAAAAGAAAAATCATCACACAGATTTGAGTTTATTGCTTAAGGATGCATATTTTATGTAAATAAAATAACGTTATTTAATATTATTTGTAATGATTTACACATACATTAAATTTACAAACACTTATAAACAACATATTTTAACACTGTTATTATTAACGTAATTTATCAGTAGTATTTCAAAGATATATTCCACTCACATTATGAACGCGAGAGTTTAAACAATAGTGAAGTCGAGCAGTTTTCCGGCCAAGCGCAGCCCACGCCACAATTACAAATCAATTTTAACGAAGTGTTCCAACTCAACATTCGTCACCAGGTTCAACTTCAACAATAGAGAAAACGTCCGAGGATAAATAAATCAGAATTAACGCTCTGAACTAAGAACTGGAAAGAATTAAGAACCCGTCGTTACTATATTGCAAAGAGCACAAAACGCTCATGAGCGGTTTTAAAGTTAGTACAAATAACAACTCAATGCTAGACCCAAATAACGAAGAAAGGCTGTTTTGATGAGAAGAATGGTTTGAGCCAAGTCATTCTGACATCACTTAATTGATATGAACTTTGTCTTTGTATTCAATATTTAGAATAATACAGTGGTGGGCCCTCGAAATGCTTTTTTGAATTAGGAAGAAGAATGAAGTTTATTATTTGAATCTTACTTATATCACTGCCCGGCTCAATAATGAGTGTGTTCTCCCTCCTCATCAATACACTCATTAACTCTATTTACTATTGATTTGTAAAGTGCTTCAATCACATCAAGGCCTGGTTGAGCCTTGGATAGCTGTGCTACAATAATTAACGTATATAACTCTGTATATACTTCAATAATAAGTTTCAACTTTACCTAACGTTGTATAATTTAACAATCAAGAAAATTGATTTCTCATTATGAAATGGAAGTGGAAGATCATAAGTAAAATAACTGTTGTTTTAAAGTAGCATCAATATATTATTTAATGCTGGGCCCGACTAACCCACTTGATTCCATTCTTCAAGAAACAAAAATGCATTCATTATTTGAATATTGAGAATGAAAGCGACTGTAACTACCTGAATTATAATTCTAATTAAGCGAAGTACCAATACTTTATCTTGAGCTCCCGGTTGAGATTGAAAGAAAAAGTCCTCCATTGTTTTCGTGATTAAGAAATACCTAAAATCGTTCAGATTGACCCAGTTGAAGATGAACACCGAGGTCCTCTGCAGGTCCAGTGCTTGCGCTACTAGTTATAAATTACATATTGCGTCCGTATACCAATCATTGGATCCTCTTATTCTTTTCTCCAATCAGGCTTAACTACCATATATTTTCAAGATAAAATCTTTCATAAATTAGTTTTGTTGACTAAAACGTAGAAATTACACAGGGACATCTTAAACAAGTGATATAACTAGTTCAGATTGGTACAATATTTTATGAATTCATCCGTTGGACCCAGAAATGAAGAGAATACAAACGCTTCAGAACTGCCTAAGTTTGTTAAGTGAATTAGTTGACCTTCCCTAAACATCTTCTACCGCGTTTATTTTTGTCATTGCCGTCCTTTTATTGCATGTGGTAATTTCTATTTTTCCTTTTTGGAATATTAAATACCGACTTTGAATAGTCGATTATGGTCTAATACGATCGAAATCATATTTTTGGCCCTCTTGTGTTAATGAGTAGTTCATGAATAATCTCCAACTTGAGATTATTTATTGGAATTTGTCATCCGCATTAGAAGTGGCAAAATATTTTAATATATAATTACTCACATAGTAAACAAGAAAAAGCAATTCCACCTCCCATAACTGTACGCAAATATTTAAGATTAGATTTGAATCATTGGATTGTAAAACAACTGTAAAATATACTGTATTATAAATATACTGTTTACTTTTGAATGCGTGATTTGAAATACACGCAGTATTATTCCTAAATATTTTGATCGATGAATTAAAACAAGTAGAATGTGTATACACTTTCATTAGTTAGATTTGTTATTGTTATTAAATTAAAATAAATCTTACTAGAGATAAATAGATATATAGTTAACCTAATTATGTGCAGATTTACATTTGATATATTACTGGAATATGATACAGATTTTATTTTGTACACATATTGTTATAAATGTAATTCATGTCAATTATTATTAAATATTTTCACTCTTAACTGCACACTTAATAAATCTCTTCAGTCAAATATAATCCGTTTTAGAAGTCTAATAGTAATCGATAAAACTATAAAAGCATTTTAACGAAAAAATCTAGTGGTTCTTAAAAGTATTTACCACAAATTATGATAAAAAATTATGAACATTTGGATGAAATAGAAAGTGCTGATAAATAATAGATAGATACTTCTCGCCTACGTAAAGAGCTGGTTCTTATAAATTCATCATCAAGTTTTGTCATTAAAAAGGAAGAACCTGTTATGCAGTGCCCATCTGATTATTTGTTTGGCAATACTAATAACAATACACTTGTAGAATCACCAGATATATAAACCAATGAATGGTAATGTCTTAAAAACATGGATATAGATGAATATTTATGAGTAGTTTTCTTGTAAAATTTAGTTTATGTACTCATTCAATCATATTTGAATAATTAATGCATAATTAATAAAAATATTTTTATTTAAAGCATTTTAAAGTATCAAATATAGTTTAAACTTATCAATTCTACTCTAGAAAAGATAAATTTGTTGTTTATCTTTTGATTTATGAAATGAGAGAACAGATACCTTTTTGATTAATATCACCAGCTTGTATAATGAGTGAGTCTTTCTTCTTAATGAATTCAAAAAATCCCTTATTATTTAAATGTGATAATTGGATTGATAAATGTGAATCATCTATCTAAGTTGGGTGTCCAACTTTTATTTAAATATAATTCAATTATATGAACATATTATATTGCCATCGATTTACCTCTGTTTAAATAGCATCAATCACCCATTTTCGGATCATCATATGCAAAACATTCCTTATAAATGAGTTGAGCCCCTTATAAGCAAAATAGCACATTAAAAGCAAGAGTAACAAAAATTTCACTTAACTTTCCCTCTAAACTTTCGACCGAGTTGGTTCTGCCCCATCCCCATAATTTCTTCAACGACGAAATTCGCATTTTCGTCCAGAACGCCGAGGACCTCTCTTTGTTCGTTATTCGGGTTCAGATTCATGAAAATCGCTTCAATTCCGGTCAAAAAGAAGAGGGACTTCATCGTTTTCACGTACACGGTGAGCGAAGCGGATATTGGTCGCAAGGCTTGATTAAATGAAGGCTGAATGAAAACTTAAGAATTGGCGTGCAAGAAAATACGGCCAAATTTAAGTTGCTGAATTAGAAAGTACTTCTCGTCGTCAATAGTAAGCAATTGGAGCTCCTGAATAGAAGGGACGCTGAAATTAGCGGAAACGGACTAAAAGATGTTATCGGCAGTGAAAGTGAAGCCGTTAGACTCAGAATACAAAGAAAGCAACTCCTAAGGCAACTGAATATTTTTGAACACCTGGAACGTTTCCAACTCCAACTACGTTGCGGGAACCGTCCGAGATATTTATACCGCAGCTTGCGGGTACACCTGCTGAATATGCGTTGCAACTTATTAAAATTCTCTAAGTATTTGGAGCGGAAATTACTATACTAATGACAGAAAACACATACATACTCACTACTCAATTTAGTAACTGATCTGGTTTTCTAGTTATTTTACAATTACTAATCATCAACATTTTCCGTGGATTTCTTCAAAATCATATTCCTCTAACCATTGAATGTTGTTTATTTATTATAAGTTTTCTCCGGTTTTGGCCGAACATTTAATAAATGTGTTAATTTCCCATTTGGAAACTGGATCAAAGTAATCAACAATATTTGTGTCTAAATCAGTTTTATTACCTATTAATATAATGACACACTATTTATTTACGCACTTAACAAAAGAAATCCAGTTGATGACCTATTGATGCCAGTTAGGATCCACAACTGAAAATACGATGAAAGCATACTGCGAACCTCTGATCACAGTCTAGTTCTCTTCTATAATGTTTTAGTTACGCATGCCAACCAAATCGTATAGATTCAACTTTACGTTTACACTTTCAAGGTACGCAACATATTTATCTTGCTTTGTTGTATGTTTTGTTTTTGAAAATGTGTTTTTAGACAACCTCTTGCATAAAGATGTTTGTCCTGCCTAAGAAATTCCCATCACAGCTATGTTGTACTCATGAACTTCGTTAAATCGCTATTATTGTTAATTTTAATTAAAAAAGCTAAAATTAGACTTGGAACAATACGGTGAAAATATGTCTTCAATACTATGTAAAGATATAATGTCGTCCTATATAATAATTTTATATTCACTATTTTTAGACATTTATGTGAAGTGTAATAAATATTATAATCTATTTGCTTTATTAACAATGAACATTATAAATTCATTTTCCATATACTATAATACATTTTAATTCTATAGATATAGATATAATATTTCTTAAACTATTAGTTTATAGAAGTAAGGTACTGAAATTACATAATATATTTTGAATTGTTATTAAAAAATATTTCTCCTCCGTATAAGTTAACCACATTCTTCTACTTTCAAACAGGTTTAATCGTCAGATGTGATAACGCCGAGACATTTAGATAGATAGTAATGCGCATGTGTTCTTGTTGAGAAATTAATAATTAACTGATTTTTTAAGAATTGGCAATTTAGAAAAAATTATCTAACATCACTCCACTGCATTCCTCCCATTTTTCTCAGCCCGGATTCGAGCGCAAACCTAAAAATCCGGTTCGAAAAACATCAAAATTCCAAAAAACGCGACCGAGAGGCCGAGCCCGCCCAGAACGTCCGTGAAAAAATGCATCAGAACTGACATCCGGGCTATAATTACTGTCGGAACAAAAACAACAGTTAAAAGTGTGGTTAAAATAATAACTATTACGTGTACAAAAGTGTTGTATTTATTATGGGCGAACTTACGCGTGAATTTATAATTAAAAACGGAGAACCAGAGCATCGAGAAGCACGAAACGGCCGTGATCAACGTGTGGCCAGAGGGGCACGACTCGAGGGGATAGGAGCAGGGATTAACTCCTGAATAACGCCTGAAAGAAAGCTGAAACGGAAGCTTGCACTGCAAATCAGTGCTGAACACCGGATAAAACTCTTGTGTTTGGTACGGACGCGGCCGCCTGAAGTAAGACTTCAAAATCAATAACAAAATGATCGAAAGCACAAAATACGCAGTGTAGGCAGCACATATGTACACATATGTAAATAAATGAATGGAAATGGACAGCTTAAGCGCAAAAATATCATAAAGCACCAAAACAACAACGACAACGAGGGAAATTACAAAAATTATCGCTAAATACGCATTAATAAAAAACACAGCACCCGTATTAAATTTATAATCCTCAGTCTACAAAATTGATTGGGATTGTGCCCATTACGCCAAACCCTTGTCCAAAGAACTAAGCTTGACTGAAAATGACGATATCATAATTAAAGTTAGTATTCCTATCAAAACAACCGTTATTGCTAGTATTAATTTGGTATAGTTAGAAGAAACAATAAATACTTTCTTCATATGAGAAGTGAGTTGTTTTTTAACCTTTAATACATATAAATTTATAAATTAGCGTATAATCATGTAGTTCTCACACTATTGTTTCAGTTTTATTAATTTCATTAAAAATATTTTCAACGGCTTCAATTTCTTGTGTTAGTTTGTCCATGATATCATCTTCTTATTCTAGCATTTTATTCACTACTTCGAATCTATAAGTATTAGCTGAATGACTCTTAGAAGCTAGTTGCGAGTTTTATTCAATTAATCGTTATTTCATTTAACTTGATAGCTAATTAAATAATTCAACTGATAAGAATTCTAAACTAGATTGGGTTTATTCCAAAAACTAAACAGCATGATTTCTATGGCAAAGTGTTTGTTTAAGTTATTCTAATTCAATTAATATTTAATCAAAGTACGCTTAGCATTGTTTATACTACATTTAAAGCTCTTAAGATTTAACCATAAGTATTTGATAAGTGGTTGCGGTTAATTATGTTTATTGCGGAATCAAAACAGCTGTGGGATTATTGCTTTTTTGTAGTCTATATACTTTATATTTATTTATACCAGATATTTTTGTCTTTAATTCTAATACTGTTGAAGCTTTAACTTGTGTATTAAAAATTAGAGCATTCATTAATAAGGTGGAAATGTTAACAATTTTAATATTGGTTTCAATATAAGAAAATTAATATAAAAGTTATTAATAATTTCGCAAAAGTAGGTACTATCCGGATTCGAACCGGAGTCTGCGGGATCTAGAGTCCAGTGTGCTAACCACTACACTATAGTACCATTCCTATAAAGTTTATGTTATCATAATAAAAAATATATCAGAAGGGTAGTTTAATACGTTTGCACAAGGTCTTTTAGTAACGGTCGTAGTTACTTACATCGGGAGCTTCGTTGTTTACAACTTTTTTAATAAGTTGTAATACTTCAGTATCATCAGCAGTAATTCCACTAATATCAATAGATCCTTCTCCCATATACCATGCAACTTTGAAGAAGCGAAGTTTTTAGATATTGCCGACTTCCTACTGTTAGCATATTTTCGTGCACTCATCAATTACTGTAAAAAATTCTTTCCTGTCCTTCGCTAAAATAGCTGCTTGCACATTAATAAGCAATATTTTTGCTAGCGTTTTGTCTACTATTTTTTGCACTTGGAAGTCATAACGGCATGCTCGCAGCCTAGTTTACAAGTACAGATAATTTTCGTCCATTTCAAATTTTTCATTTGGTTCCTTCATCGTTTCCTTGTGCTTGTCGAAGAATGATTGGAGCATTTTACTCGCAGTTTTTAGAGTTGAGGGTGTTCGAATGGTGGATGGATCTGGAACTTCAGCGGCTCTGGAAAAGACTTTATCGATTTCAGTTGATTCTCCTACTATTTTCTGGTTGTTGAGGAAATTAGTCTGAAGTTTCTTGTGAATTTCAGAATGGGATTTAGTTTCTTTTTGTTTGTCTTCCACTTTGATCTCTTTAAAGTTTTTAATTTTATCTGTTAATTATTTTAGGTCCAACTTGAGTTTATGACTTTTGAGGAAGTCATGAAGCTCCAGAATGAATGCAGCCTCGTCATTGACTTATGTTGGAGTAAATTAAAGTGTTGGCTATTTAAGAATGGTGCACAAATTATTGAAAGCCCCAAAAAGACGTTACCCAGCTTTTACCTGACTCAGATCGAGATTCTTAAAGAAAGCTTTGCGGCTGTCCATTGGTGTGGTTAAATGATAATAAAACTGTTTATTACAAAATATAACTAATATGAAAAATTTCCTTTAAAATAAATGCGAATTGCATTTTTATGTTTGTGTGTTACTTAACGTAAAATCCTTTTGAAGTTCCATTAGTTGTGTCTATTTACCATTCGTTCTCCAAAACAACACTAAAAGGAACATGCCCCCTTTTACTTTTATTGATAATAATTGAAAAGTTATAATTGATGTTCTTCCTTCACGTCCAAACCTTCAATCTCTTTCTCTTCGTCCTACCTGCTATGTAATATAAACGACTTTTACATCACCACTTCATAATGGACGTGTCCGAGATTTTCAAGCGGTTTGCCTCGCGCGCAGCCCACTCGTCCCAAATCACTCAGTCTTCTACCGAGCCCAAATTCGTTCAGAATCAAATCGTTTAACGACAGAATAGTGTGAAGCTAATTGACCTTAAACTGTCCTCGAATAAACCAGAACTAGTTCAGTACGACGACGTGAACGCCCCCGACCCGGGATTTCTCGCATATTTGAGGGAGCAGCCGAACACAGTTGACATCCCGAGGCACTGGCGCGTTCAAAAGGGGTCTTTCCTGAGCCAAAAGCTGTCCAAAGGGAGCTTCAGGCACTTGAAGAACCTAGAATTCAGAATCCCGAAGCAGTACATGAAGGCGGCCCTGGAGAGGAAAAACGCGCTGGACAAAATCCAAGAGCAAACGTTTTAGCAACTGGCCAGAAACGAAATCAAAGTAAACCAGCAAGAAACGCTGTACGAAGTCAGAGAAGAAGAATACGCTGACAACAACGAATACCTGCCGTTCGGGCAAGTGTTCTACCAAGGCAGGCTCACCGAACTGAAATTCAAATACGACTTCACCAAAGGAGAACTCAGCGACCGACTGAAGCACGCCATCCAGTACAAAGAAGGAGAAGACGCGCCCTGGACGCACAAAATGAAAATCCTAGGGCTAGAATGAAACTTTTGAAGATAAATATTCTGTGCTTTTAAGATATTTATAAGACAACACCACTAGCCAATAAAGCAACATATAAGTATCCACTCCAGCCAAATGTTCAAAAGTAAAGGAGCCAAAAAAGGTTCAAAAAACGTGTTCAGCTCATTCGAAAACATCAACGACTCTATCGAAATACTCGAACAAACCACCACGCAGATAAATGCCGAAGCGATTGAGGAAAACGAATCGTTACGCACTTTAATAGACACTCTGTTGGCTATAGTCAAATAAGGGTTGAACGTGAAAGAAACCGTCACCAACTTCTTGGCAACGGTGTGCAAAAACGACGCGGATTACAACGCCATATTCCAAGCAAGTGTCCTCCAAAGCCAGTTAGATCAAGCACCAGGCCAGGAATTTAGTGAGTAAGTAGTCGAATCTATAATGTGGTCAAGCTTTATCAGAGGTCTCATGAGCCAGGGGCTCACTTCCTAGTTTATCCAGTTTTGTGCAGATCTAGGCGATAAAATAGCCAATGTCTTTTATGAAGAAGAAACTGGAGTGTTTTTGAATGCGGATATACAAGAAAATGTGCTTAATTAACTTGTTCCGTTTGAAGATGAAAATTCGGCAATTACATTCTCAATTGATTATCGTTTTTATAACGAATTATCAGATGAATCCTAATAATTTTTAATTAAATCTGGTGATTTGATAGAATAGTTACCTGAAAAAACGTATATAAATCATTTGAATCTGTCTTAATAAGAGTTGCTTAAATATTTTAAATCATTGATGTTAGGACTTAAGGTGCCTGTTGTTATCTAACTATTTGAAATGTTAGCTGAATAATTAACAAAAATAATCAAAGGAAAAGAAGCGATCAACTAAGAATTTTAAAATGAACTTGCAGTAGAATTTGATAACATAGATTAAATATTTTAATAACTTCAATCAGTATTATAAACACTAGCCGACTGCGGCTTGAAGCTTAAATCAAAGAAGACAAAAGCACAAGTAAATTTTGGAGAAGCAGTTTCGAAAGAGTTAATTATTTCACTTTTGCTTCAAAATCCGTTGTTGCTGACTATATTTTTAGCGTATCTAGGAGGTAATCTTGAGTCAGATAAATATTTATGCCAATAATTTTTGATTAAGAATTTCGACCCTAAAGCCGAAAATAGAATGCTTTTAAGTTCTGGATTTTGTTCTAGACTTAGTAAAGTAGTGTACCAACAGTTATCAGAGAAATCAATTGTGAACGTAAGTCAGTATGGGGGCTATTACTCAAATTACTGGACAAACATACAAGGAATGTTACTCGATAGCCCTTATGGTCAGGACATCCTCGATGGATTGTTAGAGCACACTTGTAATACGTTAATGACTAGGCAGGCTGAAGGCGATGACACAGAAGTGCTACTTTTTATGTGTCTGTAAAATATTTTGGAGCAGTTTGAACGCAACAATACAAAACTATACCCATGGTTCAAAAAGTAGTAGATTCAAAATAAAAACGAAATATTGCAACAAATAGAAGCTCCTGACGCAACAGAAGACGAACTTGGCTACAAACTTTTGTTTTTCTTATTTAAACATAAGAACCTGCATATTTTATTCGATGAAGACTCTCACCGTATTAAGAAAATAGTGAATCAACTATAAGATGACTTTACGCTTCCAGAGTCGTACACCAGTTCTGAATATATACAGTAAAGACGCATTATCTTTGTTTAGCTCACGTTTAATCTTTTCACTAAATCTCTTAACTAATTCTGTATGATCCATTCAGAGTAGGTAATTAGCTCTGAAATAGGCTAGTTCATGAAATAAATTGCTAGATAAGCATTCGATTACGTCTCGCAAGTTACAGAAGATCCAATGTACATAACTGAGTTGATGAAAGAGCATAATTTAACCAAAGAAGTAGACAAGTTTCAAGATTATTTACTGTACTATATGGGATAGGATACTGGTATCTCGAAGAATGCTGAAAGATTGCTAACTCTTTTAGCACAAGTATAAGTTGATAAGCAATACAAGGGCGCTGCTATGAACAGCTTTTTCTCGAATATGGCCAATGTTTTACAGTCTTAGTTTGTAGGAAATGATATAGTTCTGATGTTTAACAATCTTCTCATGTCGCTGTTGCCACCTGCTAAGAAAGGAGTATAATAACAACCAACTAAATATTTGAAGCTGTATTATCTTATGTAATTAGTTCAAAATTATGGTGACGAAGACGATAAACGAGAAGCATTTATACGAGGTCTTTTCCTAACTTCATCATTGAATGGTCTTTGTGACTGTGTTTCAGAAAACATAGACTACTTCAGGAGATATTACCAATACAATTCTCAGTTCCTCAAGCAAGACTTTTTAAACAAGATGAGCACCATAGCAGAAACGATTCAATTGAAAGATATCCACTTTGACAGTGTGTCTAAAAAGATTCATTCGTCTATAGACAACAACGAAGTTCTCGAAGACGTGTAATCGGATGACGAAATGCCGCCAGAGGATTTCCCAGCTCCTGAAGAAGTCGTTCCTGAGCAAGTAAATGATGACGTCCCGACTGAGCTCCCAGAAGTTTAGGAAGAACCACAAGTAGACGAATAAATCGTATAATAAGAAAATGTTGAAGAGCCAGTTCCAGAATTTGTAGAAAACGTGCCAAGCATGAATGAATTCGAAGCAGTTGCTCAGACACAATAAGAGTTGAACCAGAATGGTGAAGAATACAAGGACCTCGAATCTCATGAAAATTAACACAATGATACTCAACAGCAAGCCGCTGCGTTAGAAGATAGCACGAAGCACAACGAAGAACATCACGAACCAGAACACGTACCAGAAGTTCATGAAGAAAACATTAGTCATCAGGAATACGCCCACGATGCGATAAATGTTCCAGAAGAAAAACAAGAACGTCAAGATGAACTAATAAATGACATACCGACAGATTTCCCTGTGATATCTGCACAGGACCATGAAGAAGTTATACACCCAACTCAACATTAAGAATAGGCGCCAGATCTCAATTATGATCACATGGACACCGTAAATGAATCAGAAGCACCGTAAGAAAACGCCCAACAAGAAATCGAGCAAAACAATGTTGTCAAAGAAAATGATAATGTTATTTAAGATGCGAAGTAATTTGAAATTGAGCACAACGATTCAACAGACAAGCATATCGTCGAAGACTAAAAAGACGAAATGCCGCCAGAGGATTTCCCAGTTCCTGAAGAAGTCGTCCCTGAGCAAGTAAATGATGACGTCCCGACTGAGCTCCCAGAAGTTTAGGAAGAACCACAAGTAGACGAATAAATCGTATAATAAGAAAATGTTGAAGAGCCAGTTCCAGAATTTGTAGAAAACGTGCCAAGCATGAATGAATTCGAAGCAGTTGCTCAGACACAATAAGAGTTGAACCAGAATGGTGAAGAATACAAGGACCTCGAATCTCATGAAAATTAACACAATGATACTCAACAGCAAGCCGCTGCGTTAGAAGATAGCACGAAGCACAACGAAGAACATCACGAACCAGAACACGTACCAGAAGTTCATGAAGAAAACATTAGTCATCAGGAATACGCCCACGATGCGATAAATGTTCCAGAAGAAAAACAAGAACGTCAAGATGAACTAATAAATGACATACCGACAGATTTCCCTGTGATATCTGCACAGGACCATGAAGAAGTTATACACCCAACTCAACATTAAGAATAGGCGCCAGATCTCAATTATGATCACATGGACACCGTAAATGAATCAGAAGCACCGTAAGAAAACGCCCAACAAGAAATCGAGCAAAACAATGTTGTCAAAGAAAATGATAATGTTATTTAAGATGCGAAGTAATTTGAAATTGAGCACGACGATTCAACAGACAAGCATATCGTCGAAGACTAAAAAGACGAAATGCCGCCAGAGGATTTCCCAGCTCCTGAAGAAGTCGTCCCTGAGCAAGTAAATGATGACGTCCCGACTGAGCTCCCAGAAGTTTAGGAAGAACCACAAGTAGACGAATAAATCGTATAATAAGAAAATGTTGAAGAGCCAGTTCCAGAATTTGTAGAAAACGTGCCAAGCATGAATGAATTCGAAGCAGTTGCTCAGGTACAAGTAGAAGTTTAGAAAGATTGTAGTCATGTGGAATAAGAACAGATAGAATAACAAATAGTCAATTCACATGAATAACTTGTTTCTACTAAGTAAGTTTTTGCTTAATTTTCTTCCAAAAAAGTATACGAAGAAAGCGAAGAGCTGCCAGATAATTCTCTTCTACTTTCACACATCGCTTCAGGACCTAAAGATATAGACTCAATTATGGATACGCAAGTGGATGTTAAATCTCTTCTCAACATCAAAAATTTAGTCAACGCAGATGGGACCTCCAACAAATAACTTAAAAAGGCTCTCACCGATGATATAAAAGCTCTTCTTTCTGGAAACGGATCACTCTAAGAGTAAATCAAAGAGCTGATGGAAAAAGAGTTAACTGAAGAAGAAATACATTGCACTTTCGAAAATGAATTGGCATTATTTAAGAAACTAACAGGCGTCGGAAAAATGTACAAATAGACAAAAGACAGTAACAAATAATTTATATAAAATGGTAAACTCACGATGGGCAACCTGCTCAACTTTATTGAGCCGACTCCTATTTAACTTAACAGCGAATTAACCCAATTTCTGACCAAATGCAATAAGATTTTCGCTAAAACTTAGATGCAAACTGCAAAGTTAGTCTTTTCACCTAATAAAACTTCTTCTCCTCTTGATTTAGCCGCATGCAACGTGTTGTAAGCATTGTACGAACAAGACAGCAACCCAGAATGTCAAACTCAATCGTGCTGTTGCTGTTCTGGCAACATGACAAATTATTAATACTAATACTTGTGGATAGAAAAATCATTAACAAATCCAAAATTTGCTTTAAGTGCTTGTAATAACTGTCTTAGAATTGGTCATAAAATATGTTTATATAAAGGAGTTTGTAAAGATTGTTAGGAGCAATGAGGATTTAAATATTTTACTTAAATATCTATAACATATATGTTAATCAAAATATATATTATAATTTCATAGACGACGTGAACCTGGAATTCCTCGCATATCTGAGGGAGCAGCCGAACACAGTTGACATCCCGAGGCACTGGCGCGTTCAAAAGGGGTCTTTCCTGAGCCAAAAGCTGTCCAAAGGGAGCTTCAGGCACTTGAAGAACCTAGAATTCAGAATCCCGAAGCAGTACATGAAGGCGGCTCAGGAGAGGAAAAACGCGCTGGACAAAATCCAAGAGCAAACGTTTTAGCAACTGGCCAGAAACGAAATCAAAGTAAACCAGCAAGAAACGCTGTACGAAGTCCGAGAAGAAGAATACGCAGACAACAACGAATACCTGCCGTTCGGGCAAGTGTTCTACCAAGGCAGGCTCACCGAACTGAAATTCAAATACGACTTCACCAAAGGAGAACTCAGCGACCGACTGAAGCACGCCATCCAGTACAAAGAAGGAGAAGACGCGCCCTGGACGCACAAAATGAAAATCCTAGGGCTAGAATGAAACTTTTGAAGATAAATATTCTGTGCTTTTAAGATATTTATAAGACAACACCACTAGCCAATAAAGCAACATATAAGTATCCACTCCAGCCAAATGTTCAAAAGTAAAGGAGCCAAAAAAGGTTCAAAAAACGTGTTCAGCTCATTCGAAAACATCAACGACTCTATCGAAATACTCGAACAAACCACCACGCAGATAAATGCCGAAGCGATTGAGGAAAACGAATCGTTACGCACTTTAATAGACACTCTGTTGGCTATAGTCAAATAAGGGTTGAACGTGAAAGAAACCGTCACCAACTTCTTGGCAACGGTGTGCAAAAACGACGCGGATTACAACGCCATATTCCAAGCAAGTGTCCTCCAAAGCCAGTTAGATCAAGCACCAGGCCAGGAATTTAGTGAGTAAGTAGTCGAATCTATAATGTGGTCAAGCTTTATCAGAGGTCTCATGAGCCAGGGGCTCACTTCCTAGTTTATCCAGTTTTGTGCAGATCTAGGCGATAAAATAGCCAATGTCTTTTATGAAGAAGAAACTGGAGTGTTTTTGAATCCAGAACTATCTGAGTATCTAGTTTCAATTATTAACAGCTAACTGGAACTCGAAGATAGTTACATTTTGTTTTCTCCAGATTACAGGTTTTACAACACATTAAACAATGAATAAATAGAATATTTAGATTAAATATAAACTTCTGTTTAAAATCTACCATAAAACAGTTCAAAGATATCGGAATCGTTGATGATTTAATAATAGTTTAGTTGTATTTTTAATGGAATTAAATGTTAAATTGCAATTTCTTTATTGGAAATGCTTAATGATTAAATTTTAAAAATTATCAAAGGTAAAGATTATTTCAATGAATTATATCTATCATAGTTGAGTTTAGAAATAAATTAAGAAACCATTGACAATTTGTAAATATAAATATAAAACACTTTTTAAATTTTAGCCGACTGCGGCTTGAAGCTTAAATCAAAGAAGACAAAAGCACAAGTAAATTTTGGAGAAGCAGTTTCGAAAGAGTTAATTATTTCACTTTTGCTTCAAAATCCGTTGTTGCTGACTATATTTTTAGCGTATCTAGGAGGTAATCTTGAGTCAGATAAATATTTATGCCAATAATTTTTGATTAAGAATTTCGACCCTAAAGCCGAAAATAGAATGCTTTTAAGTTCTGGGTTTTGTTCTAGACTCAGTAAAGTAGTGTACCAACAGTTGTCAGAGAAATCAATTGTGAATGTAAATCAGTATGGAGGCTATTATTCCAATTATTGGACAAACATACAAGGAATGTTACTCGATAGCCCTTATGGTCAGGACATCCTCGATGGATTGTTAGAGCACACTTGTAATACGTTAATGACTAGGCAGGCTGAAGGCGATGACACAGAAGTGCTACTTTTTATGTGTCTGTAAAATATTTTGGAGCAGTTTGAACGCAACAATACAAAACTATACCCATGGTTCAAAAAGTAGTAGATTCAAAATAAAAACGAAATATTGCAACAAATAGAAGCTCCTGACGCAACAGAAGACGAACTTGGCTACAAACTTTTGTTTTTCTTATTTAAACATAAGAACCTGCATATTTTATTCGATGAAGACTCTCACCGTATTAAGAAAATAGTGAATCAACTATAAGATGACTTTACGCTTCCAGAGTCGTACACCAGTTCTGAATATATACAGTAAAGACGCATTATCTTTGTTTAGCTCACGTTTAATCTTTTCACTAAATCTCTTAACTAATTCTGTATGATCCATTCAGAGTAGGTAATTAGCTCTGAAATAGGCTAGTTCATGAAATAAATTGCTAGATAAGCATTCGATTACGTCTCGCAAGTTACAGAAGATCCAATGTACATAACTGAGTTGATGAAAGAGCATAATTTAACCAAAGAAGTAGACAAGTTTCAAGATTATTTACTGTACTATATGGGATAGGATACTGGTATCTCGAAGAATGCTGAAAGATTGCTAACTCTTTTAGCACAAGTATAAGTTGATAAGCAATACAAGGGCGCTGCTATGAACAGCTTTTTCTCGAATATGGCCAATGTTTTACAGTCTTAGTTTGTAGGAAATGATATAGTTCTGATGTTTAACAATCTTCTCATGTCGCTGTTGCCACCTGCTAAGAAAGGAGTATAATAACAACCAACTAAATATTTGAAGCTGTATTATCTTATGTAATTAGCTCAAAATTATGGTGACGAAGACGATAAACGAGAAGCATTTATACGAGGTCTTTTCCTAACTTCATCATTGAACGGTCTTTGTGACTGTGTTTCAGAAAACATAGACTACTTCAGGAGATATTACCAATACAATTCTCAGTTCCTCAAGCAAGACTTTTTAAACAAGATGAGCACCATAGCAGAAACGATTCAATTGAAAGATATCCACTTTGACAGTGTGTCTAAAAAGATTCATTCGTCTATAGACAACAACGAAGTTCTCGAAGACGTGTAATCGGATGACGAAATGCCGCCAGAGGATTTCCCAGCTCCTGAAGAAGTCGTCCCTGAGCAAGTAAATGATGACGTCCCGACTGAGCTCCCAGAAGTTTAGGAAGAACCACAAGTAGACGAATAAATCGTATAATAAGAAAATGTTGAAGAGCCAGTTCCAGAATTTGTAGAAAACGTGCCAAGCATGAATGAATTCGAAGCAGTTGCTCAGACACAATAAGAGTTGAACCAGAATGGTGAAGAATACAAGGACCTCGAATCTCATGAAAATTAACACAATGATACTCAACAGCAAGCCGCTGCGTTAGAAGATAGCACGAAGCACAACGAAGAACATCACGAACCAGAACACGTACCAGAAGTTCATGAAGAAAACATTAGTCATCAGGAATACGCCCACGATGCGATAAATGTTCCAGAAGAAAAACAAGAACGTCAAGATGAACTAATAAATGACATACCGACAGATTTCCCTGTGATATCTGCACAGGACCATGAAGAAGTTATACACCCAACTCAACATTAAGAATAGGCGCCAGATCTCAATTATGATCACATGGACACCGTAAATGAATCAGAAGCACCGTAAGAAAACGCCCAACAAGAAATCGAGCAAAACAATGTTGTCAAAGAAAATGATAATGTTATTTAAGATGCGAAGTAATTTGAAATTGAGCACGACGATTCAACAGACAAGCATATCGTCGAAGACTAAAAAGACGAAATGCCGCCAGAGGATTTCCCAGCTCCTGAAGAAGTCGTCCCTGAGCAAGTAAATGATGACGTCCCGACTGAGCTCCCAGAAGTTTAGGAAGAACCACAAGTAGACGAATAAATCGTATAATAAGAAAATGTTGAAGAGCCAGTTCCAGAATTTGTAGAAAACGTGCCAAGCATGAATGAATTCGAAGCAGTTGCTCAGGTACAAGTAGAAGTTTAGAAAGATTGTAGTCATGTGGAATAAGAACAGATAGAATAACAAATAGTCAATTCACATGAATAACTTGTTTCTACTAAGTAAGTTTTTGCTTAATTTTCTTCCAAAAAAGTATACGAAGAAAGCGAAGAGCTGCCAGATAATTCTCTTCTACTTTCACACATCGCTTCAGGACCTAAAGATATAGACTCAATTATGGATACGCAAGTGGATGTTAAATCTCTTCTCAACATCAAAAATTTAGTCAACGCAGATGGGACCTCCAACAAATAACTTAAAAAGGCTCTCACCGATGATATAAAAGCTCTTCTTTCTGGAAACGGATCACTCTAAGAGTAAATCAAAGAGCTGATGGAAAAAGAGTTAACTGAAGAAGAAATACATTGCACTTTCGAAAATGAATTGGCATTATTTAAGAAACTAACAGGCGTCGGAAAAATGTACAAATAGACAAAAGACAGTAACAAATAATTTATATAAAATGGTAAACTCACGATGGGCAACCTGCTCAACTTTATTGAGCCGACTCCTATTTAACTTAACAGCGAATTAACCCAATTTCTGACCAAATGCAATAAGATTTTCGCTAAAACTTAGATGCAAACTGCAAAGTTAGTCTTTTCACCTAATAAAACTTCTTCTCCTCTTGATTTAGCCGCATGCAACGTGTTGTAAGCATTGTACGAACAAGACAGCAACCCAGAATGTCAAACTCAAACGTGCTGTTGCTGTTCTGGTAACATGACAAGTTATAAGTATAGTTTTTACTATCTAGAGAAATTATTGTTGAGTAAGTAGTCATTTATTGGCATTTGTGAGCAGTGTCTCCGAATCGGCCACAAATTATGTCTATATGATAAAATATGTGAAGATTGCAAATAAAAGTGATGTAATTTTAATATCAATATTTATATTACACAGTTGCGCTCAGCTGAAGATACAGAAAATTTAAGAATTCGGTAGCGTTTTGTGTAAATTAATTTTGATAAGTTTTGATAAGTTTTCTAAGCGTCACTCGTCCTCATCGTCGTAGTCTATATTTTTCCCTTTAAGAGCTAGTTTCAGCTCTTCGGTTGTTCTGGGGAATTTGTTGAGGGCCATTGCGACTTTTTCTGCTTTTTTCTGAGTGATTTTGAATCCGAGTGTTTCTTCAATTTTTTCAATTCCGCATTCGAAAACCTCCGTTGCGACTTCAACAACGTCGTTTTTCGTGCACATGCGGCTTTTGAGCGCCTTCTGGTTGTGGCTGAGCTGGAATTGAATGTAAAACGCCTTCAGTTTCGAGTTCACGTTGTACTAACCGAGTACGTCACAGTTGAATAATTTACACCGCTCACAATAGTACAGATACGGGTGCTGCTGCTTAACAAAATTTTACTGGCAGTCGTTGCAGTGAACGCGGACGAAGTTGTTTTGCATCTCAATTGGAACAAAAATGCGCCTGTAATTCTTCAGCTGGAACTCGTGAATGCGTTTCCTGTCCGAGTCAATGGGGAGGAACCGCTTGCAAACGGGGCATTTGAGGTTTCCGGACTGTAATAGTTGAGTGTAGCAGTGCTGGTGCATCTGGTGGTTGCACTCGAGGACGAGCTTCCCGTAAATTGAGTTCTGGAGGGAGCCGAGGCAGATTATGCACTCGCTGTTCGCAGAAATGCACTTGTGATTCGCGAAAAAGCGCTTCTTGTAGCACTACTCGCACTTATCACAGTGAATATTGTAGTCCTTCAAACCCACCTTGCACACACCACACTACTCGCAGTGGAAATTTGGCTTGGACTCCTTGGACATCCCACAGACTAAACGGCAGGTATCGCAATAATACGTACCAAATTCGGCCTCGCATCGCTCACACTTCAAGCTGATCTTCTGAACTAACTCGCAATGAGAGCACTTCACGGTTTCGGTCAACTTTCGCGGAAACTCGTGATCCTCGACCTCGTTGTGGCACAACCTACACGGATAGAATTTTTAACACGTTTCACACTTAACTTAACAACCCCTAATGTAATGCTGACAACCAATAGAGTAACCCACTGAAAATTTCAAATACACCAACTGATCAGGTTTCATATTTATCCACGACTCGTTCTCATCTCTTTGAGAATTAGTAAATCGCTCTTGGCATTCATAATCAGTAATATTAACGTCATATTCTGACAGCGGCATGTGCAAATATATTTTCTTCACCTCCTCATCCAAATAAGTCTGACGTTCTTCCGAGTAAATTTAATAAGGAAATGTTTTTAAAGGAACTTATTTATTAACATCTTTTTTATCTTCAGAACCAGGCAACAGTTTAAATACAGTGGCTAATACTATTTTGTTTTAGTACTGCGCTTGAACACTCGATGCATCAGGATACTTTACTAAAATGTGATCTGACATCAAGAATTGAAGTGAATGATAAAATTATTATTTTAATTAATATATCAATATTCCACCACAAGAATGAATGATGTAGAACAGTTAGCTTATGATATGATAGAATAATAGATATAAGCCAACTATTTTAAATAAGAAACAACATTATAACTGCTATAATCTATACCAAACAATTCTTAACTAATTTCTAAGTATGCTCTATTCACTGAGATACCCAAAGTTAATAAAAACTAGTATATTTCTCCCATGTCCACATATTTAGAGTAAAATATCACAAATATAATGACTAGAGTAGATTTGATAGAAGAAATTATTGGGAAACAGCAAACCAGTAAAAAGTTTTGTAAAATTGGATAATTTTTGGTTAAATTGGTTAATATATTTCTACTGATTAATCAAGGTTATTTGAAAAGGTTGAATCAAACCAATAATCAAATATCTGGTTTATCTATTTCAGTATCACACAATTCTATGGTAAGTACCCAAATTAGCGTGTTAGCAAATAGTAATTTACGCTAAATATTTGAAATTTATAGAAATTTGCTTACTGTCTTAGCTCAAAAATCATTTACTAGTTAGTTGTAAGAAACCACATTCAAAATGATGAATATTTACATTTAGTCAACTTAATTTGACGAGGAGTTATCTATTGAAATTCAGAAAATCTAGAATCTTGCTCAGTAGGTAATTATCGAATTTAAGTCCACAGTACTGAAGGATGATATTTTTGATTTGATTTATATCATGTTGGCACAAGTTTCAACGCTAGCCAAAGACACTGACAGTCTGCAATCGTTTTTAAAGGGCATTGCGAAACTAGATTTGGGTTCGAAATCAGTTAAGTAGCTTTAGTATTTGGATATCGACCCAGGGAGAAAAATCGTGAATCACACTACATTTAAGGTTTATGTGTTTAACACTACTTGAATAGTGTGCTGAGTATTCAGAATGTGTTTAATATGCTTTAGTGATAGTTGCATCTTTATTGGTAGGAATAAAAATTAGTTATTTTTCAACTTTTGACACTTATCAATTCTATTCAATATTTTAAGTGTAAGCCAGAAAACACTCCGGAATAATTGACGATTTAAAGTGTTGAGTTTCAAAGCAACAACTTAAATCCATGAGGAAATTGTGTAAAATTATTAAAAGATGATTATTAAAAGATTGAAATAAATTAATAGTATTAATTAATTATATATAATACTCATAATAACCTCAGCTTCAACTTCGGATTCAGCTTCAACTTTGGGTTCGACTTCAACTTTGGGTTCAGCTTCAACTTTGGATTCAGCTTCAACTTCGGATTCAGCTTCAACTTTGGGTTCGACTTCAACTTTGGATTCAGCTTCAACTTTGGGTTCAGCTTCAACTTTGGATTCAGCTTCAACTTTGGATTCAGCTTCAACTTTGGATTCAGCTTCAACTTTGGGTTCAGCTTCAACTTTGGGTTCAGCTTCAACTTCGGATTCAGCTTCAACTTTGGGTTCAGCTTCAACTTTGGGTTCAGCTTCAACTTTGGATTCGACTTCAACTTTGGGTTCAGCTTCAACTTGTTTTGTTTTTATGTTTCATTTTATGAAGTTTTCTTAGGTCAGAATTGTTTTGATTTGTTTATTAATTTGTTTTCGCTTAACATTTGTGTGGAGGTGTGGAAAAATAATAGCAAAATTCAAACATAATATGTAAAATTTTAATATTACTATAATTGTTAAAATGATAATGATAGCATTTAATTGTAAATTCAAAAATACTAAATATTATATATCAGACTACACTATAGCTTCTTTATTTATTCTTTATGCTAAATATTAGCATTTTATTATTTGATTGTTAAAACTGTGGCTTATATAAATATGATGCTAAACCAGTGAATTACAACTTATTAAATAATAAGTGTGGAAGAATGAATTATTACAGCTAAGACGCTTATAGCAAGACTATAATTGTATTAAATAATCAAGTTATAATACAATATACTCTAGTTATATTAATTTAGCTAATTATTAAAAGTGATACTATGTAGCTAATTGAGAAATGTAATTATGAATTGAAGATGAAATGTATTATAGTATTAAATATGGCCTAAAATGTGAGGAAATAATAGGTTACTTATAACTATATCTTATGTGAATTTTGAGACACCTCGAAAAATTGACTTTTTAAAAATGAGAAAAAAATGAGTTGATTTTTCGTGGTTGCTTTTGGATTGTTGGAGGTTGTTATATATGGTCCTCCTAATGAATATATAGATAGAAGAAAAATGGTAAAAGAAAGATTGAAAAAATCTAGCGGGGCCCCTTCTCCCGGGGGCCCCTTCGTTAGTATTTGCATTTGATGGGAATCTAACTCACCCGTTGCTTGAATTCCGGTCAAATATATGAAACAGCTGCGAAACTTAGTTTTATTCAACAATTTATTGATGAGAACCCAGAGCTTAAAAGTTCACTCCAGTTCAAGTAAATTAAATTAGTCGAACTTATTTTTAGGTCTGAGTTGGCACAGGGTTCGTAAGTTCAAGCTGCTGCTCATATCCACAAGTTTGTGAACTAATAATCTTTGGAAGAGGTTGCTAGTTTACTCGATATGTTAATTTCAGAGTAGGATTCTCGGATTGAGATCTTGGCTTTGATATTTTGCGCTCAGTAAATGCTGAGAAGTGTTAAGAGCAGTTTATACAGTAATTTTCTCGGCGAGAATCACGAGGTTTTCAACGTGGTCATCCGCACGCTTAAAAATAGGGGTTTTCAAACGAGCATTTTAAGTGTGTTGCTGTGTATATAATAAGCAGTTGTGCTAATCCAGGAGTTTAAGCAGCACGGCTAGTTTTACACGAATTTCAAGCTGATTGAGATGTGCGCGTCCAAATCCGATGCTAAGATCCCGTAAAACATGTAAATTGATAAGTAACTGCGTTAGATCGTTTCTTACGTGTTAACTAAGCAGGACTCCAGCTCAATATATACTAATGATGTCTTGGTGCACTAGATATTGAATTTGCCTCCGAATCGCTTTCTGATCTCGAAGCTACCTATTTATTTGCAGTTCGAGCACATCCCCAAGTTCATTGACGGAGAACTAATAAATTACTAAACCCAGAACAACTTCTTCTACTTCATCTCTAATGACTCCGTTTACTTACAAATTAACAAGTAACTTCTAATTCAAATTCAACTTTAAATTAATATTTAATATTTGACTGACCGTTTTCAAGAACTGCTTTCAAATATTGAGCAAATAAACGCTCTCATTAAAAACAACACGAACACTCAGTTCAACTAAGTGCACCAACTGATGCTCGAAACGAACACGAAAATGATTAAATTCGCCCAAACTGAACTGTTACTAACGTGCGGAGTGTACATTGGCCTAGTAACTTAAAACTAATTCGAGTTTTAACTCGGGCAGATGAACGAGCTCAAGCGGTGGCTCAAATTCGTGTGCGAGATGTACCAGCTGGACCTGAGCGAGGAGAACGTGAATGTGGCCGAGATTCTGATTAAAGGAGCAGTTATATCCTGCACGGTGCTCAGCACACATTTAAGCAACCAGGAGCTATAATACGCTGTGTTCGCGTACTTCGCATTTCTGGTTAAAAGAGCTGATAAACAGGACATCATGGCACGCGCAAACGCAATTCTACTACACAAACTAGCTGACCAAGGAAACAGAATAATGGACCTAAATACTGATAAATCACTCGACGGACTCATTCACTTCGTTTTCAACTGCCAACTGGTGTAAAAAGACAACCCAGTAACGCATTTACATTTTGACCCGAAAATACAAAGATTCCCATTCGAACTCACATTCAAAAACTGCTCCAGATACCAAAAATACGATTAAGTTGAAGAAAGAATGCAAAAACAGTACTTTATCGATCCGGGCCTGAAAAACACAAGAAACACGCTACAAAAACCACTTGAAAACTGGACCGAATAATGCTAACTAGAAAACGCAGAGATATTCTTCTTCGGTGGACATGGAGGTGGAGAAAAAATTCTTAAAAAACAAAAATAAGCCCCGTCCATGTTGCTTATGGGCTGCTCAAGTTTATGCGAAGTTTTAGTTGGAGGAAATCTTAAATACTAACTAAGACAGCGATTCAAGAATTCAAAGGTGTCAATTGGATGTCTTTGGGACGTTCTATCCGGCGATTTAGATAAACTAAGTCAAACAATTCTAGACGGAATAAATTAAGGATTAAACGTATTGTAAGTTGTGCAATAAGCTAGGAATATAAGTTGCTAATATAAAGGACTGGTTGGAGCATCTATTTGCTTGTATTAAGGCGAATAATGATACGTTTTAAAAAATTATACTATATGTACATTTATTTTACTTTAGTCCACTTCAAAGTTGTATGGACGAATATGTTAAACGTTTTCAATAAGAAATTAGTACCCTTATTTCTCCTTAATTTACTCAAAGTATGTAGACTATTTAGAAGCTAAGATGTCACAAATAGCCGGTATTCGATGATTTTTAAACAACTTTATAGCTTATCAATTCAAAAATTAGTTTGTATCACTACAATTTCTATTCTAATGATGGTTTAATGGAAATCCTACGAAATATCGAAAGAAACGCTAGATAAAAAGATGATGGACTCAGTAAATTATGTTAGTATATGAAGTAATATGGGTTACCATTGAATTTATAAGAAAATTCACTTATTGAAAGCGTAAAATAGATATTTAGATTTACAGATGTTAGAGATGTCGAGGTTGAATCAAAATTACATGATAAGCACAGCATTGATCAACATTTTAAGAATAATCCATTCTAATATACTGTACCTTCTTTTGCAAAAACATTGGTGTTGCAAAATAAAAAGATTATAAACAATGCATACTTTGAGCAGAACATAACAAAAGAAGAAAACATAGCAAAATAAATTATGGACGCTCCCGACATATTAACAGAAATAACTAAAATCACAAAAGAGTCTGATAAATACTCTTCACTAATTTCTGCACTAATATCAAAACTAATGCTTGATGAGAATTAAATTTATAAAGTTGAAATTATGAAACCAGCTATTTCTGAATTTAAAAATCAAATTATAGCACTTGCATTGTTCTAACTTAAAAAGAAATACAATGTGTTTGCAGCTAAAACGTTAAGAAATTATGTTATTTCGAATTTATAAGGACATCCTGATTCAAAAGGTAAGTTATTAGAATACATGATAGAACTTAGTGAACAAAATGCAAATATTGTAAAGTTTTTCATTGAAATGGATTGTGACGAAACACCATAATATAAATAAATGATGGAAGCGTTTGGAAAAAGTCTTCTTGCCCATGAAATTAATGAAGATGTTAAAAAAATGTGTAGAAATCTCTCAATAACATAAATGGAAATAATGGGCGGTCAGTACATTAATTAACTCATTCAAAAACTAAGCTGGTGGTGAGACAACTCAATTATAAATAATATAAATGAAATTATTATATATATTTTTATTATATCAATCTAGCTCATCTAAATCTAAATGTGTTTATATACTTAAAGATTCTCTATGTTCTCTAACATTAATATCATGTTGTATTGTTAATAAATTAAACGTACAAGGAGTTCCACTAATATCATTTCTATTTAGATTTTTATTTGAACCTTTTAGTAATTTAAATTCGCTACCAAAATTATTGATATTGTTTTAAAAAGGACTTGCATCAGGATAAGTTGTTTTTAACTTAATTAACTTATATTAATCGTTATTATCATTCATTGAATTAGAGTGGTAATGCTATAACATTATGTTAAATTCATATAAAATAATTAATGAATTAATTGAAATGTGTTTATAGTGTTTATACAAATTTGTAAGAATAAATAACAAATTAATATTATATATCTTAAAACTACATCATTTATTATTCAAATACTACTGTTGAAAGATTGATTATCATAAACAGATATATAAGATAATATATTGTATATCATCTCACTATCGATCTAACTAGATAAATTAGACGTTCAATTTACTTTGTACCATTTTTCATGTATCTATATTGAAAATATACAAGAAATACACATCCTTTTAATATATTGACTATTACTTTACGAGTGATGAATATATTTCAATATTTTACCAATTGTAATATAATATGTAATAACTAATAATAAAAAGACTCGCTATAATTGTAACAGCACTATAATTGTAACCTTATCATCAGTACTAAATTACATTCTATTTTTTGAAATGAAAATGAAAACATTAATATCCTAGATATATTAAGACCACACATATTCAAAATATAATTAACCACATCTCAAATATGGAACTGACACCAGGCGCTTTACCGACACCAGGTACCTTCACAATTCGTAAAAAACCATAAAGCATGTATTAAAAAACCTTATCATCGCATTTAATTGATGTTAAGACGACTAAAGACGTTCTTTCAGCATTATTGAAAGAATTCAAAACAAGTGAAGAATTTAGTGAAGAATTTATAAGAAATTTCAGCGAACTTCTAAGTAGTTACGCATATGAATTACACTATGAATATGCGTCAAAGAAGAATATAGGCGAAGCTATAGAAACTATAAGATAAAGATATCCAGAATTAGACTAGAAACCGAACGAGTGATTTTTAATTTTACTGTACTCTTAATAAATTATATAAATATTTAAACATTTTGTTAATAGGACTTTTGTTTAATAATTGTATGTTGTTTTGTTAGCTATGTTATTCTAGTTATATTATTCTATTTAAGATGTATACCCGTTGTCAAAAGATAACACGAATATGAATGTTCTTCACACTTAATTTTGTTATATATATAGTAGTTTTGGTAAGATTGTGTTTTCAGAAATTGTGTTATTAGTAATTATTTAAAGTGTTATTTCACTATATAGTATCATTATTATTCAATTTACTACAAATCAATCCACTCCACTTAGTAAATTTTCATTTACTTTTCCCACTCCACAACTTTAAATTAATGTCTCTTTTAGCTGTTGATATTGGTAATTGTAATATGGTTGCTACAGTTCCACGTGGACGTGGTATAGATGTAGTTGCTTCTGATACTTCACATAAATAAATACCATGTGTTATATCATATTAAGCCGAACGAAGATATTTTGCTGATTCGGCTAATTCTCAAAAGGTTTCTAACCGTAATGGATGTTTTTATTATCTTCCTCTAATTCTTAACGAATAACTTGAATCTGATGCTGTAAAAAGAGCTGTTGACTTAGGTGCAAGTTATCCATTAAAAGCTGGAAGCGACGGTCGCGCTATTGCTTCTGTTTACTTCGGTGGTGAATAGACTGTCGTCGAAACTGATTCAATGGTTGCTGCTATGGTATGCAAAGTCAAGCAATTTGCTGAAGCTATGGATATTGTTCCAAAAGACATTCTGACTACCGTTCCAGGTCGTTGGAATGCTCATAAGAGAGCTGCTATGAGAGCTGCAGTTGAGTCAACTGGTTTATAAAGTTTAGGTGTTGTTAACTAACACATGGCTGTAGGTATGGGTTATTATATGCGTAGAGTTGCTGAATTTTAAGCTATGGATAAGGACAATGCTGGTATAAAGTTAGCTATTCTTTCCATTGGTGAAGTAGAAAGCTTCTTTACTGTTTTACAATTGAATAAGGCTGGAATTACCACTTTATCTGCAGCTTATTCAAGCGAAATCGGTTCAATTGATTATGACAAGGCTATCGCCGAAATGATTGAACGTCTTGCTCTTAAGAAAACTAAGCAAATAACTTTGGATGAGTTAAAATCTAAGAAGACTCAAATTAAAATTTTGAAGGCTGCTAACACAGTTAAGAAAACTTTGAGTGTTAACCAATCTGCTCCAGCTCAATTAGAATGCGTTGGTGACAACCAAATTGACATTCCAGTTTTAGTTCAAGGAGAAGATTTCGAAAAAATCGTTGCTGAATTAAAGTTATCTGACAGAATTAAGTTGATGATTGAAGAAGGTCTTAAGAACATTGACATCAAGGAAATCGAAGCTATTGAATGCGTTGGCGGTGCTTCTCGTGTCAGATCCATTTAATCCTTGGTTACTTCCATATTTGGCGAATCTAAGGTCACTAAAAGAATGAACCCAGACGAAGCCGTTGGTTTCGGTTTAGGTTGGATTGGTGCTATCAGATCTAGCAAGTACAAAGTTCCATATGAAATCAATTTGACTGATATGATAACCAACTTGTCTGAGCCAATATGCCTTCACGTTGTGAATGAGAACGGTGAAGTCGCCTTCGCCAAGCCACTTGAATTATTCAAGAATGGTGAGATGTTCCCCAAGTCCAAGAAAGTTACCCTCAGATTTGCTCCGGGCAAGTATCACGCTTTCCTCAAGGAAGGTGAAAAGGTCCACGAAGAGACCACATTCGAAATCAAGCCAAAGAATTTCGAGCAGTTCAAGGACTAAGAAGCTGCCAAGGCCGCTGGTGTTGACTTCAACGACCAAACCGCTTCCGTCAAGGTAAAGGTTATCGCTGACAACGACGGCTACTTCAAGATGACTTCTGTGAACAGATCCGAATTCGAGGTTGTGTTCGACGACATCAAGAAGAAGGTTCCAAACCCAGAATATGACAACTTAGTTGCCAAGCGCGAAGAGGAAATCAAAAAACGCGAGGAGGAATTCGTCAAAGCCACTGAAGCCTTCGAACTGAAGAAGAAGGAAGTTGAAGACCTCATCGCCAAGGACAAGGAAGAAAAGAAGGAAGTCAAGAGAGACATGCCCGAAAAACCAGTCAAATCCGCCAACCCACCAGAACCAGCCAAAGAAATTGAAGTCTCCGAAAAGGTCCCACGCATCGCCAACATGAGCTCCGAACTCAACATTGAATTCGTTTCCGGTTTGTACAACGTTCAAAAGAGAGCACTTGAACTCAGACAGTTCGAATTAAAGTGCCAAAAGATCGACCAAGAATCTCTTGCCTATGACGCCGCCATAAATGCCATTGAATCAATCATATACAATACCAGAGACGGAATTGAATATTCTTTGAAACAACACATTTCAGAAGAAGAAGCTGTCAAGATCAACGCACTCTTGGACGAAGCCCACGAATATTCCCAATCCGTTGAAGGCAAGCACCAAATCGCTGAACTTTTAGCCAAAACTAGCGAACTTGAAACCAAGCTCAAGCCATACTTTGACAGAAAGCAATCACATGCTGATTTAGAATCACAACTCTACAGAACAAAATCTGAACTTGAACAATTGAAATCTAAGTATTCTCAAGCAGAATCTGCTGAAATATTCGAGCAAATTGACAAGAAAATCCAATCATATTACAGTTATGGGAGGTGGAATTGCTTTTTCTTGTTTACTATGTGAGTAATTATATATTAAAATATTTTGCCACTTCTAATGCGGATGACAAATTCCAATAAATAATCTCAAGTTGGAGATTATTCATGAACTACTCATTAACACAAGAGGGCCAAAAATATGATTTCGATCGTATTAGACCATAATCGACTATTCAAAGTCGGTATTTAATATTCCAAAAAGGAAAAATAGAAATTACCACATGCAATAAAAGGACGGCAATGACAAAAATAAACGCGGTAGAAGATGTTTAGGGAAGGTCAACTAATTCACTTAACAAACTTAGGCAGTTCTGAAGCGTTTGTATTCTTTTCATTTCTGGGTCCAACGGATGAATTCATAAAATATTGTACCAATCTGAACTAGTTATATCACTTGTTTAAGATGTCCCTGTGTAATTTCTACGTTTTAGTCAACAAAACTAATTTATGAAAGATTTTATCTCGAAAATATATGGTAGTTAAGCCTGATTGAGAAAAGAATAAGAGGATCCAATGATTGGTATACGGACGCAATATGTAATTTATAACTAGTAGCGCAGGCACTGGACCTGCAGAGGACCTCGGTGTTCATCTTCAACTGGGTCAATCTGAACGATTTTAGGTATTTCTTAATCACGAAAAACAATGGAGGACTTTTTCTTTCAATCTCAACCGGGAGCTCAAGATGAAGTATTGGTACTTCGCTTAATTAGAATTATAATTCAGGTAGTTATAGTCGCTTTCATTCTCAATATTCAAATAATGAATGCATTTTTGTTTCTTGAAGAATGGAATCAAGTGGGTTAGTCGGGCCCAGCATTAAATAATATATTGATGCTACTCTAAAACAACAGTTATTTTACTTATGATCTTCCACTTCCATTTCATAATGAGAAATCAATTTTCTTGATTGTTAAATTATACAACGTTAGGTAAAGTTGAAACTTATTATTGAAGTATATACAGAGTTATATACGTTAATTATTGTAGCACAGCTATCCAAGGCTCAACCAGGCCTTGATGTGATTGAAGCACTTTACAAATCAATAGTAAATAGAGTTAATGAGTGTATTGATGAGGAGGGAGAACACACTCATTATTGAGCCGGGCAGTGATATAAGTAAGATTCAAATAATAAACTTCATTCTTCTTCCTAATTCAAAAAAGCATTTCGAGGGCCCACCACTGTACACCGTTGCTGAACAGCTCGATAAAAAATTAGTAGTTCCTAATATCTTCGAAGACTTTTAGAAATTCTACGAAGAAATTGAGAAGAAACTTAAAGATTTAGTAGAATAGAAGAGAAAGGCCGAAGAAGAACAAAAGAAAAAAGCTGAAGAAGCCAAAAAAGCCGAGGAAGAATTGAAGAAGAAAGCTGAAGAAGAAAAGAAGAAGGCCGAAAAAGTAGAAGAAAAAACTGAAGAGAAAAAGTGATATTTGATTCATTCTTACTTTGATTGCTTTTACCATAAAATTGTCCTCTCTCCCTGAGCAGATTCTACAATTTTTTCTGCGTCCATCATAAGCATTAAATGAGTTGGATCAAAATTCTTAAAATATTAGCTATCAGTTTCTATCCACTATTTAAGAAATAACTCGTGCTGAAATTTATTATCTATAATTTTTATGTTCCCTTAAACATAAAGTAAATTATATTTGTCAATAGGACCAAAATACCACGTTGCTTTTTGATTAGCCTATAACGCACTTACTTTGTTTGCCAATGGCCTGCAATTAACAATAAATCTATTTAACGGCTTGCACAAATAACAATACATTGGTGCAATTTATGGATAGCCATCCAAGTCAATATAAGTCACATGTACCACATTATTCTGTTGAATTAGCTCCGAAAGTTTAGACCAAACTGCCATCAAGATTATGTAAACTTTGTAGACAAATGATCAAGTAAACTAGTAGACCGATGTTTACATATACATCAAATCAAAATATAGCTGAGTCGCAAATATGATAGATCACTAAAATACATGAAACCAGCTCTGTAAAGAATAGTGGCTTAGGGTATAATCATTGAAAAATACTTTTCAACAATAATTTAATATTTTTCTATTGTTTAATTGCATTTACACCACTTCATACAAATGGAGATAAGAAGTATTATTGAAGATGTTCTTAAGAATCTCCCCACAGCTTTAGGTTTAACTAGTTTAGTAGATGAAACTATTAAAATATTATAATCTAAAAGATCTGATGACGAAATATAAGAGCCCCTCTTAAACTTATTAGGATTTGAGGTTCTTGAATCAGATATTCTCCCGTTATTATTTACAATAAGACACGATATATAAGTTGTTTCTAACATTTAAACTTAGTAACAGCCTCAAGTAACCTTGCCTAAGTAAGAGTCTGGGAAGTAAATGAAAGAAACGCAAATAGAAGCTGCTGGCAAACCTGAGCGTCAGACAGCAACACAAGTATCATCAAGCTTGTTTGATTTTTGCTTTGTGCCACACAGTAAGCAAAGACCTGTTGTTTAAGATTTGATTCCAGTCTCATCTCTTCCAAAGTACTTTTAAATAGTGTTTTCTGAATTTACCCATTTTAACGCGATGTAAAGTCAGGTTTATACAACTGCTTTCAGTTAAAACGTAAATTTACTTGTTTCAGCTCCAACAAGCGCGGGTAAGACTAACGTAGCTCTTTTATGTATTCTGAGAATGGTTTAGCAATATTTAGAAAGTAACAACCTTACTGAAGCTTATCAAAGATGGATTGATTATTCAAGCACGCACAAGGCCCAAAATAACAAAAAACAGCAATAGCCAAAGCCAAAATTACAGCTTACTTGTAAAAACGAGTGTTAAAAGCAGCCAAGCGAGAAAATTCTCATAGAACAACCACAGGAAGAAGTTGAGATTGATTTGGAGCATCCATGCGACGTTCTCAAAAACTGCAATTACCTCTGCGTTTATTTAACGCCCATGAAGGCCTTGGCAACTGAGATAACGAACAAGTTCAAAACAGCGCTTTAGAAGCTCGGGTTGCGTGTTCTCGAGTGCACTGGTGACGAATCCCCTCCTCAGGAGCTCATTAACAACGCGAACGTGCTTATCCTCACTCCCGAAAAGTACGACGTGATAACAAGAAAAATTAACACAGAGGAGCCCCTTTACTTGCGCCAGCAGCTTCTAATCATAGACGAGATTCACCTTCTGGGCGTTCCACAGCGTGGCCCTGTCCTCGAAACTATCGTGTGCAGAGCAAAGTAGTACATTGAACAGCTCTAATCACCCATAAGAATGGTCGGAATCTCGGCCACAATCCCGAATTACACGGATCTTCAGAGGTTCCTCAGCGTTCCAAGCTCGGGCCTCTTCGTGTTCGGGGACGAGTACAGACCAGTGCCCATGAGCCAGTTCATATTTGGAGTGAAAGAAATAAGAGGGAAGGACCTCGAGGACAGCAAAAAACTGCAAAAAATGAAACTTGACGACCAGGCCGAGGTACTGGCTGGGAACTACCACCACTTCGCCGACGTCGTCGAATCGTGCAAACTGTGCGAAGAAGAGATGCTCGGTAAGTACGTATTCAAAAATAACCATAAACCAGTCAGATACGAAAATAAAAGAGAATAAGAGAAACAAGAGAAAAAACTTGGCAGAAACCTGGAAAAAGAAGATATCCTAGACTCAATCGCAATTCAAATGTGCGTACAAAACTACAAAAATAACCACCCAACACTGCTTTTCGTTCACTCAAGAAGAAAAACTGTTGAACTTGCAAAAATGATTGCCACTCTGGTGCCTAGATTGGACTACTGCAACGAAAAAGCTGTAGTTTAAGCATAAGACTGCGAAAAAGGACAGTTAAGCTTCTGCATCTAAAACGGTATCGGATTCCATAACGCACAACTTGAGAAAAAGCATAGATAACTTGTTGAAAACTTATTCAAATAAGGTGAAATCCTAATTGTGGTTTGCACGGCAACTCTTGCATGGGGTGTTAATCTTCCTTCTCAAACAGTTATTATTAGAGGTACTGATATTTTCACAGATACTGGTAAATAAGATCTTGATGTTCTTGATGTGAAATAAATATTTGGAAGAGCGGGTAGACCTTAGTTTACAGGTAAAGGTGAAATAGGAAGAGGTATTATTTTAACAACAATTGATAAATTAGGAAGTTATATGAGATTACTTAATAACGAAAGTTAAATTGACTCTCATATGGGATCTATGCTACCAGATGTACTCAATTCGGAAATAGTTTTGGGAAATATTTCTACAGTTTAAAACGCATTAGATTACATTAAAAGAACATTTTATTATATTCGTATTACAAATACAGACGATATGGTTATTTGGGCTCTAGCTAAATTATAGTAAGCAAAACTAATATATTGTGATAAATCTATGGCTAATAATCCAAATTTAACTATAACTCCAACAGAATTAGGGAAAATTTGTTCGTATTACTATATTGATTACAATACACTAAATGAATTTTTATCAAGCTTAAAGCAGTCGCCTATAGGAAATGCACTATAACATGAAGATCTAATGCACTTTCTTTCATCTGTTCCATAATTTAATAATTTAATTCCAAGGGGAGATGAACGTTAAGAACTTATGAGCATCAGTGGAACTGCTATGTAATAAATAGATTAATTAGTTCAACAAGGTATAGATTAGAAAAAATCTGCTAAATAATTGAATTATTTAATTAATTCTGAACTATTTAAATAAAAATCTGTTTGTCACTTAAATATTTTAGGGAAGGATGATGAAGCTAGCTATAAGACTAATATATTAATATAAGCGTTTATTAGTAGATATGAATGTAAAACAGCTTCATTGTGCTCAGATCAACGAATGACTATCCAACAAATTGGTAGAATAGCATAAGCATTATTTGAAGCACTTCTTACATTTAAGAGATTTGAAGAGGCACTAAAAATGCATGATATAGTAAACTCAATTCTTTATTAATCTTGGTATGAATAACAAAGTCCTTTATTGAGTTTTGTACAAGTTCCATTAGGATAAACAAAATCAGGTGGTAATAATTTTACTATTCAATTATATAGCTCTGAAAAATCTTGTACTCTGATATAAAAAACTACAATAAGTAAATTTAATTCGTATTTTAACTTAGAAAAGATATAAAATTATGAATAATTTATGAATATTTCGTATGAAGACATGAAAACTTCAATTGGATAAGAAAATGCTAGATAAATTTAAGAGGCCAGAAAATATATCCCATAATTATCATTTGATGTATTTATTGTCCCAGTATCTGCCAAAGTTCTCAGAATATAATTTAATGGTATACCACAATTTATATTCAATAAAAAGATTCACAATTATGAATAAGAATTTTTAATAGCGTTTTCAAGAGCTGATAATGGATTGCTAATTCATTACGAGAAAGTTACTGTCACAGAAGAAACCATGAGAGATAGCATTGATATTACTGTATTAATAAAAGTAAATTAATGGCAAAATATTAAAATAGGCAAGTAATAAGTTCAGTATTCTAAATATTTATCTTAATTACAAATAGATGGTGATGAAGATACATTGGAAGGCGCTGATTAAACAGTGCCTGTGCTTAAAGCTACGGTTGTGCCATTTAAACTGGACTGGAAGCAAATTAGTTAGATAATCTCGTCTTATAGATTTAAAGAATATCATAATTTAAGAAGCTGATTAACTAAGATATAAACAATTTAATCAGAACTAAATTACATTTTAAAACAAGGATCAAACATATTTCACCCCACTTCCCAAGACCAAACCTTTATCTATTAAAGCACTTCATTTTTAAGAAGCTGAGTAATTATTCAAATTTGCGTTCTTTAATCCATTATAAACTGTAATGTTCCATTACTTGTATTATAAAACATAAAATATATTTATTGGTGCTCCTACAAGTTGTGGTAAAACTGTTGCAGCTGAAATAGCAGTCTTGAATATATTGAAGAATAACTCTAATTTAAAGTGTGTATACATCGCACCTTTAAAAGCTTTGGTAAGAGAGAGATTTGATGACTGGAGGTTACGATTTGCCAAATTAGGCGTTAAAGTTATTGAAATGACCGGTGAAACCTTACCCGATGCCAAATCGTTATTAGAATCATAAATTTATGTTGCTACTCCTGAAAAATTTGATGCCGTTTCAAGATCCTTGAAAGACAAAGACTTTCTAAAAACAATAGGATTAATTATTTTTGATGAGGTTCATTTAATAGGCACGTAGCGTGGTTACGTTCTCGAATCCATAGTGTCCAGATTTTTACAAATGTCCAAATAAACTAGATTTATTGGGCTTTCGACCGCCAGCTCTAATGTAAGAGATATTTCTCGCTGGCTGAATGTTTAACCTTAATTTATATTTAACTTTGATTCAAATGCTCGTCCTGTTAGACTTGAAACTCATATTTAAGGATACATTGGCGAAGCATATTGCCCACGAATGGAACTCATGAATAAACCAGTTTACTCGGCTATTAAAAAGTACGCTCCGAATCTACCTGTTTTAATCTTTGTCAGCTCTCGTAGACAAACTAGAAAAACTGGTTACAGTCTGTTAAATCAAGCCCAACAAGATAGTTAAGCTCCTGAATGCTTTTGGCGCATTCCACGAGAAGATATCGCGGAAGATATTGAAGATGAAGATGCTAAAAATTTATTAAAATACGGAATTGGGATTCACCACGCCGCTATGGGCATCTCAGACAGAAACACAATTTAAAATCTTTTCACAGGAGGGTAAATTACCGTTTTAGTTTGTACAGCTACTCTTGCATGGGGTATTAATGTTCCTGCATATATGACAATTCTTAAAGGATGCGAATATTTTGACAAAGCTTAAGAAAGATACGTTGAATTTGATATAAGTGAAGTAAATTAAATGTGCGGAAGAGCTGGTCGTCCATAATTCATTTAAAAACGTTATGAACAATGGGTACAAGAGTATTTCGGTAAGTAAACACTTGAGTTACTGAAATCTAAGGGTGCTTTCGAAGCCATGTATAAATTCGACAGTAAAAAATTACTTAGTTATTTAGCAAATAAAAATGATAAAGATGTAATAGATATTTTTGCACAACTTCAAGAAAGAGACAAAGAAACTCCATAGGCTGTTTCATTAATTATGTGTAAATAATCTATGAAAGAATTTTACAAACAATTTATAAATGAACCTTTACCAATGGAATCAAGTTTATTAAACTCTACTTTTGGAAATGCACTTTCAGCTGCATTACTCAAAGTTAAATAATTAGAAATTAGTCATTTTCCCGATTTAATTAATGCAGAAATTGTAGCTGCTAAAAATCTTACGTTAATTTCTTTGAGAAATTGGTTGTAACTTACGTTTTTCTTTTAAAGAGCACGCAGAAATCCAGTTTTATATGGAATTGATGTAAGCGAAATATAATAATTATTGGAAGAAATTAGCAGTGAATAATTAAATGAATTGCAAGTTGAGTTCGCAATGTATAGCAATGGTATGAAAATAATTGAATAACAAAGACATATTCTAATGGATTTCTTTACTGTGCTGCGTATTTATTCGATTTTGGATTAATAAATTTAAGTTCTTCTTAATAATAAGCTTATTTAAATTGAAAATCCTGAAGATAACCCATTGAAGTATATTTTCATTCCAACTGACATAGGTGACTTATCGAGTAGATATTATCTTTGTTATCTTACCATTCCTCATTTTATTTAAAACTTTTACTCACAGAAAAATGAAAACTTTTTAGTGGCTTTGGCTTCATGTCCTGAATTTAGAGAAATACCTGTTAGATAAACTGAAGATAAAGAAATGGCATAAATGGTTTAAAATGGATTGTTAAAGTACCCAGGAGTAAAAGAAATTAAAGATTATAACGATGTTAAAGTTAAAACATATATTTTGTTGTAAGTACAGCTGAGAAAGGCTAATTCTCCAGTTGTGCTACCTAACACTGACTATTAATTAGATTTATACGCAATTTTAGATAATGCTTTAAGAATTATTTCAGCCGTAACAGAAATAGGACTAACAACTAAATAAAATATTTCCAAAGTTTTAGAAGTGATATAGTGTTCACAACAAATAGTTCAAGGTTTCACTTCAAACATTGATTAAATTCAGACATTGTCTCAAGAGAAAATAAAATTCTTAAAATAAAATAAAATTTTTACATTCAAAGAACTTGTGGCTTCATACCATCAAAATCCATCTTTGCTTTAAGAATTTGAATTTCTCAAGTAATTCCCTAATTTGAAATTTAAAATTTTTGCAAAACTTTCAGAATAAAAGAAATAATAAGTGCTTGAGCTTTAAATCGAATTTAAACATAACTCATTTGTTAAAATATCTCCAACAAACTTCAAAAATACTGTTTATCCAAAATAGAAACCGCATACATATTATTGTTTTGCAGGTGTAGAGACCGTTCAAGCCTTTAAAAAACTTCCATGTATGCCAAACGGAGGAGATTGCAAATTAGAAAGCATAGAAGTGATTCCAGGAATAAAAGAATACAGAGTAGTAGTTTAAAGTGATTTATTTGTTGGTCTGGGTTTGGACTGCTGGATTGATATTTCATAAGTTGGCTGCGAATGGCTTTAAGTTTATGACAGTAATACAATGTCTAACATGTAGAAAAAGTCAAATAGCAATGATATTGTTATAACAATTGACTGAAGCTGAAATGATAATAACTATATAATTATATTTCATATTTTTCGAATAACTTTGATTAAATGATTATTATGTTTCCTTTTCATTTATAGCTTAAGTGTTATCTTTTGGATAGTTGTTAGGATTATACTATATATTTAATTGTTGATTACTGTTAAATCATTAAAATTATTTATAATACACAGATATATCTATTAATTAATGAATTAATTAATGAACTGAGTAGATTTTAATGTGTAATATTATTTTTTCACTTCACATCAAAATGTCTAAAAATAGTGACTATAAAGTAATAATGTAAGATGATGTTATATCTTTACATAGTATTGAAGATATATTTTCTCCAAATCGTTCCAAATCTAATTCGAGTTTTGTCAATAAGAACTAGTAATAGAAACGGTTTAACGAAGTTCATGAGTACAACATAGCTGTGATGGGAATTTCTTAGGCGGGACAAACATCATTATGCAAGAGGTTGTCTAAAAACACATTTTCAAAAACAAAACATACAACAAAGCAGGACAAATATGTTGCGTACCTTGAAAGTGTAAACGTAAAGTTGAATCTATACGATTTGGTAGGTATGCGTAACTAAAACATTATAGAAGAGAACTAGACGGTGATCAGAGGTTCGCAGTATGCTTTCATCGTATTTTCAGTTGTGGATCCTAACTGGCATCAATAGGTCATCAACTGGATTTCTTTTGTTAAATGTGTAAATAAACAATGTGCAATTATATTAATAGGTAATAAAACGGATTTAGACACAAACTGTGTCAATTATTTTGATCCTTTTTCTAAATGGAATGGTATTAACTCATTAATTAAATGTTCAGCCTAAACCGGGGAAAATTTACAATAGATAAACAATATTTAATGGATAGAGGAATATGATTTTGAAGAAATTCACGGAAAGTGTTGATTATGTATATTTGTTTATGATTATTTTTCGAAACATAATCATAATAATTTGATGATTAAACTTTTTAATAATCAACTCTTAGATAGAAATATTCTAATAGAATATTTAAATTAAGTAAATATGATAAAGTAAATATGAAACAATATATTTATTTCATGACTTATACATGTATTTATAAATTAATGAACGAATGAAAAAGTGCTTTAACATTATATCCTATTTATAATACCTTTGGTGACCTATTACCAAATGTAGTATATCGCAACGCATAAATGGCTGTTATGAATATAGAAATAAATTATATTAATATGTTATGAAGTAAATGAAGATTTAGATCACATCCAGCCATCTTCCTTAGGTAGCTTTTCAACGGCTTCTGGCTCAGCTTATTGTTTTTTGCTCAAGTTTTTAGACAATTTGCTCAAAAGGCCAATTGAATTTACTGAGAATTTACTAACGGAGCCGCTACTAGGTTAGCTATTGTACGAGTTTTTCGATTTATCAGATATCGCACGATATGGGTCCATTTAGGTAGCCAGATTGCCACCACTTTGAGTTTTTTATGACACCAAACCGCTTATGACGCTATTGTTGTGTGTTAAGTATCTACTGAATGTTTGGCTGCGGCTTCTAGTCGTCTTGTGCGATACTACGGTGAAAACGTGTTCTCCTCTCGTGGAGTTAGCATTTGAAACAGCGTCTTACGCGACCGAGTTCTGTTTGTCAAGTTCTTGCAAGATTCGCTTCTTATCTTGCACAACTCTGCCGGGGTGTTCTGTGTCTGGCAACGCTGGAAGTTTGCTGCAGTCCAAAAGCAGGTCAAACGATGAGGTCCCGTGTCTCATTTCAGAGCCGATCGTAACGGCGGTTGAGACAGCCTGACAGTTGTCGTGCAGCCCAAACGCGGCCCCGGCGAGGAATGCGTCAGCTGGTTGTTCGAAAGAGGCCTGCGCGACTACGCCGGTATTGGTGATGCGCATTCCGTGCCTATTTATGGAGATCATTTTACCACAGGACGGAGATGACATCATGACGTCGGCTAGGAGACCAAAGTGTCTTGGGTTGAGTCCGTCAGACGGAAGCGTGATTCTCATCTCGGTCACGAGCAACTACCTCGCCGCTTCGACGCCGAGTACGTTGTACACCTCTGGGAGGTCGTTTACAATGGTTCTCGTTTCATCTACGTCGTCCATACCGAGCACAGTGATAAGGTCAGAACCCTCCGTTTTGATGATGAGTTCTTGGATTTGTGGTTCAGACTTGTCGTCCTTGTCCTTTGGAGTCGCTAGATCCGATTTGTAAATGCCTCCGAAATTCGCATTTTCGGTGTCTACAGGTGCAAACTGGTCAAAGCCGAAGTGAACAAACGGCGAGACGCTGTCCTGGAACACCTTTTTGACCTTTTCGAAACCAGAGATATGAAGCTTCGCGAGTTGAGTGTTAACATTGGTTAGATCCGTTGGGGTCAGGAGCTGGTGAGGGCGCATTCTGATAACATGTGTGCCCATGCCGGAGTAGTAGGAAGTTTCGAAGTCAGGATACTCATGTCTGATGATCTGAACGATTTAGAGCAGAGTTAGGCTTTCGTCCTTCTCGAGCATCTTTTTCAGAGAGATTTCGTAACGGAGCACGAACGGGCATGTAACCTCTGGATAGAACTTGGTCGCGCGTGCGTAGTCCAACCATATAAGATCTGGCTCGAACGAGTCGTTGGGGTCGAAAATGACCTGCATCTGCTTTACGAAATCCTGGAAGTATGAGTTCTCAATCAATGCGGCGACCTTCATGACTTGCTTCTGCTGCATGGCCACGCGACCCTTGTGCTCGCTAGTCTGCTTGATATATGCGTGCTCGGCGCCGTTCTTCATGTAGATGGTCATGATCGGCGTCTTGGTGGGTCTGAAGTCAATCAGCTCCTTGAGTCTCGGCAGACCTAAAGAACCAAGCGCACTCGTACCGGCCGTGTGGAATGTGTTGAGGGTTAGTTGAGTGGCTGGCTCGGATATCGAGTGAGACGCGAGTGGGCCGACGGGTTCGCCCGGAACGCCGTTGGAGGCGTAGAACTTCTTCCTTATCTGATCCATGCAGTTCTTGAAGTGCTGCGGCGAAAGTCTGAACTTGTAGCACATCTGCTTGGAATTGAAGATGAGTCTTATCATGGCTCTGAGGATCTTGGACTCCTGGGATTTGAACTAAGCTATTTCTCGCAAAAGCTTGTTGACCTCATAGACCACGTACACAGGATCTAAATCTGTCACCGCGCTGTCGCAGTGCAAAGAAGTGGCGTTTGAATCTGATATTATAAGCGGGGTCTTCTGGCTAATCTGGTTCGTCTTCTGATTGTTGATGATTCTCAACAAATCGCAGGAGGTGTTCTTCAAAAACTCGGCGGTCTTGGCCTAGCTGAGCTGTAATATGAAGGTGTGATTCGACTATAACCAGAAGCGTTCAGCGAGAAGAGTGAGGTACTCCAGCTTCAATATTTACTGATTCATTTTCAGTTTGTTTATGGCTTCGTCAGATAACCAGGCTGAAAGAGTCGGGGTCTGATCTTCTTTTTATTCAACGAATTTGGCGATGTGCATTTGCAAGTAAGCCAGAAGATCTGGATGTTTCACCAAATCTGGATCCACCACCACTTGGAACTCTTTAAGCTTTTTGCTGGTTAGGGCAAAGTCGTATAATCCCAGTTGTTGCAAGTCCGCGAATTCGTTTATCAGTTCTCCAAAGCCGATGGCTTATTCTTCGTCCACTCTACGTCTGGATTTAGCGGTTTGCTTGTTGTAGTCCACAAAGAACTCAGAGAAGAACTCCTTGTCTGTTAAACCAATCGACTTATACTCCTACGTTTCGCAAAAGTGAGTGTTCAAGTTGTCATCTCCGTAACGTAGCTACACAAATCCGTTTTGATCGTTTCTAACGGAGTTGTCATATCCCTATGAAACCGACTCCATATTTTTCATCATTTTCCGCTCAACATAACCTGAATCGGCCGTTTTAATCGAGGTATCGCAAACACCTTCACGGCCTCCGGTCATGTGGAACCAGAATTCTGGGGCGTCTAAGCCCTAGATGAACGAATGTGACACGTAACCTCTGGAGTGGAGAGAGTAGTCAAATGGCTAGAAATGAGGGAGAGATCTGTTGGTTAAAAATCGGTAGGTCATACGATTGCCTTGGAGCATTTGTTAGCCGACGCATGCCGCGATTTGCTGGATATTAAGATCTTTACCTTTTGAACCAGAGTCAGCCATACAAATGAGGGCGTTACGTTTCGGTAGGAACTTTCTCACGACTTCTACGAGTTTCTTGGACGTCTCCTGGAGCACTTGCTGGAACTTTCCTTCGAAACCCTGCTCGTTAGTCTAGCCCGGGGCTAGTTTAATCTTGTTGTTGATGGAATCGTTAAATACCTTTGCATTATTTGCAAACAGCTCGTTATTCTTTGTGAAAGCATCTTATCTGGAATCGTTGTCGATTATCATGTCACCAAAGCCAATGGAGAATGAATGGTCGATCATCATCTAGGTGAACGTTCGCTGACAGTTGTTCAGGAAAGCCTTGCAGTAATCGTGTGAAAAATCGTTGAAGAGAATGTGGATCAAACCGCCTTGGGCCTGGCCAACTAGCTTAGAGCTGGCTACACCAGATAACAGCTCCCCATTCAAAATCGTTATGGCCCTGTCGCTTTGAATATCGTCAACTTTACCTATGGTCATGGACAGCTTGTCGGGCATTGATAGAGAAAACATCTGTTTTCCTGTCCACATGGGTTCTGGGAAGATAATGGCTGGCTGACACGTTTTGATGCACGCCAGTGGTCTGCTTGAATTCTGCACTCCTTACTGCGTTTCAGAACTGCTCACAAAAGAATCAGATTGAGTGAAAGAGTTAGCGCTGCTGTGGTTAGCGGCATTTTCTTTTTCAGTGCTTTGGAAAGGCGTGCCGATTTACTTGTACTACGCATCAGGATATTCGAGGAACATCATGTACTTCTGGAAGTCCTAACGGATGATAAACTTGTCCTTTTGGGTCAGCATGAAACAGCCGACCAGAGAGTCTTAGACAATGGAAATGAGCGGCGCGTTATTTTTGCAGCTTACGATTTGTTTGGACACCAGCATGATTTCCGCCAGTTCGGTGATGGCTTAATAGCTTTATGGTTCATGACAATTCATTTCGTCGCCGTCAAAGTCGGCGTTGTACGGTCTTGTGCAACACAAATTGAGTCTGAAAGTGGAGTACGGAAGTATTTTGGCCTTATGGGCCATGAAAGACATCTTGTGGAGAGAAGGCTAACGGTTGAACATAACGTAATCGTCGTCTAGCAAATGTCTGTGCACGATATCTCCTATTTAGAGTTAAATTGTATCCTTACTAGCTAGCTCAAGTTTTACTATACCATCAGCTCGTTCTATCGCGTTTGCGCCAGGATACTAGGTCCCGTTTTTAACTAATTTCGTTAGAAAGTCGATGTTTCTTTCGGTAACCGGTTCTGGAAAAGTTAAACGCATCGCAACTGATCTGGGCACGCCTAGCTGGTCTACTGAAATGGTGGGATCACCAGAAATCACGGATCTCGAGCAAAAGTTGACCCGTTTCCCCATAATATTCATTCTCATTCTTCCCTGTTTTCCTTTAAGACGCTCTGCAATGCCCTTGGACTTCTGGTCGGTGGACTCAGCTTCTTCTGAAGAGGTTTTAATGATCGACTTGAAGGATTCTGCGATCATCTCTCTATTCAATTCCTTTTCTTTTTGATCGCCATTCGTCCTTTGAGAGACCAACTTGAGAAGGCGCTGATATTAATCCGTCATCTAGTCTCTTGAGACCATGCCCATGGATGATATGTTAGGTCTGCAGCAGACAGGGGCTACTGGGATGTACTGCATAACCATATCGCTTGGATGGGCGTTTTCGAGTCCCAGAAGCTTTAAATCATCGGCATGCAAGTTGTTGAGGAATTTGAGCGCATCTTGTGGTGTCTGCTCCTCACTTTGGCTGCTTTGCTTTGAGTTTTTGTACTACGAAGTTTTTTGCAGCTTATTTATGCTTTCTAGCGCTTTGAAATGGCACTTCATGTCGCAACACTCCATGTCCTTGCATTTTTCACTTGTTTGCTGCAGGAATTTGTACATCGGAATTCTTTTCTACAATTGAGAGATGAACGCGTCCTAATCTTCTTTTTTCATCATCTTCTGGTTGTCGAGAAGAACCCTCATCTTGAGCCTGTAGCATGACGGACAGAACATGTTCATGATGAACACGAGCTTATCTATGAGCATCGGATGGAAGATAAACTGAGAATCTGACAAGTGGATTGCACCCATGTGTCCCGGACACGGCATCTCACCCACTCTGACAGCTGCAGTACCGTGACATGTTTGACACTCGCCATCTTCCTGGAATACAACGCCTAAGTGCTTGTCTTCCAGTTCTTTGTATTAGTCGTGCTGTGACTCACACAGACACACTTACGGCAACTTTTTAATGACATCACGAGGCATAGCCGAGAATTGAATCCCTACAATTTTCCCACGAGAAATAGAAAGTTTTTATTCCTTCATATATTATTGTGGAGGTGGGCGAAATAATTAAATAATTTACAAATATGAAATGCAGCAAAAGCTTATTAGGCTTACAAATTTAAAAATATTTAATTTTATAAGAGTTGGAAATTTGTTGACTGTGTGTTGGTTACATGATTTATATGAATGCATATGTCATTTATTAATAAGAGTGTTGTCCGGCTGTTCAAACCTGCATTTCTAATACACTATATCACTTTTTTTGACCACTCGTTCCTACCATTTTAACTTCATTCCGTAAAGAAAACCCGAGCCAATATAAATATAACCTATATTTAGCGTATTTATGATTAACTAAAGACTAAACGAAATACTTTATGTATTTCTAGTCAAGTTTCAGATTTACAAATGAACTCAGAAGCAGTATTTATCACATAAATAATAATAGTTGGATGGCTATAATTTAAGTTAACAGTAAAATTATTCTTTTTATTAATGGATTTCGCAACTATATTTCTTACCAAAAGTCTAGCACAGCGTTATCACACGTCAAACTTCCTCACAAATGTTGTTCTAATAATACTTACGTTGTAGTATTCTCTAAGTTCATAACACGCATGTAATAAAAGACTATAAACATACAAATGAATGATAATTAGTGTTTGTTTACAATTACAACGTAATTTTATAATAAGTAACCTTATTATTAATACTGCTAGTCTAAATATATTTTAAACCACTTTAAATATATGAATTCATATAAAAATGACTATAAAATTGTAATGGAATCTAGCGTTACAGACGGTCTCTTCGATTCTATATAAACGTATGAATATACAAAATTTGAAAATGTTTATTAGTAATAGAAACGGTTTAACGAAGTTCATGAGTACAACATAGCTGTGATGGGAATTTCTTAGGCGGGACAAACATCTTTATGCAAGAGGTTGTCTAAAAACACATTTTCAAAAACATTATGGTTAAAAGATGCGGACCAGGATGCCATTTCAAAGTTACTGAGTTTTAGCTGTCTTTCTTTGAACCTATCATATGCTTCATTAAATTTCTGTTAATATTACAGTAATTTCACTCCAAAGTTCAACTGCATCAACATGACATCTCAACAACTAAAATTTGTCACAAAATAATTAAGTCTATAACACACAATAAGAGCCACGAATATGATATTATTTCATCATATTTACAATACCTGTGGTGACCTGTTACCAAATTTAGTATATCGCAACGCATAAATGGCTGTTATGAATATAGAAATAAATTATATTAATATGTTATGAAGTAAATGAAGATTTAGATCACATCCAGCCATCTTCCTTAGGTAGCTTTTCAACGGCTTCTGGCTCAGCTTATTGTTTTTTGCTCAAGTTTTTAGACAATTTGCTCAAAAGGCCAATTGAATTTACTGAGAATTTACTAACGGAGCCGCTACTAGGTTAGCTATTGTACGAGTTTTTCGATTTATCAGATATCGCACGATATGGGTCCATTTAGGTAGCCAGATTGCCACCACTTTGAGTTTTTTATGACACCAAACCGCTTATGACGCTATTGTTGTGTGTTAAGTATCTACTGAATGTTTGGCTGCGGCTTCTAGTCGTCTTGTGCGATACTACGGTGAAAACGTGTTCTCCTCTCGTGGAGTTAGCATTTGAAACAGCGTCTTACGCGACCGAGTTCTGTTTGTCAAGTTCTTGCAAGATTCGCTTCTTATCTTGCACAACTCTGCCGGGGTGTTCTGTGTCTGGCAACGCTGGAAGTTTGCTGCAGTCCAAAAGCAGGTCAAACGATGAGGTCCCGTGTCTCATTTCAGAGCCGATCGTAACGGCGGTTGAGACAGCCTGACAGTTGTCGTGCAGCCCAAACGCGGCCCCGGCGAGGAATGCGTCAGCTGGTTGTTCGAAAGAGGCCTGCGCGACTACGCCGGTATTGGTGATGCGCATTCCGTGCCTATTTATGGAGATCATTTTACCACAGGACGGAGATGACATCATGACGTCGGCTAGGAGACCAAAGTGTCTTGGGTTGAGTCCGTCAGACGGAAGCGTGATTCTCATCTCGGTCACGAGCAACTACCTCGCCGCTTCGACGCCGAGTACGTTGTACACCTCTGGGAGGTCGTTTACGATGGTTCTCGTTTCATCTACGTCGTCCATACCGAGCACAGTGATAAGGTCAGAACCCTCCGTTTTGATGATGAGTTCTTGGATTTGTGGTTCAGACTTGTCGTCCTTGTCCTTTGGAGTCGCTAGATCCGATTTGTAAATGCCTCCGAAATTCGCATTTTCGGTGTCTACAGGTGCGAACTGGTCAAAGCCGAAGTGAACAAACGGCGAGACGCTGTCCTGGAACACCTTTTTGACCTTTTCGAAACCAGAGATATGAAGCTTCGCGAGTTGAGTGTTAACATTGGTTAGATCCGTTGGGGTCAGGAGCTGGTGAGGGCGCATTCTGATAACATGTGTGCCCATGCCGGAGTAGTAGGAAGTTTCGAAGTCAGGATACTCATGTCTGATGATCTGAACGATTTAGAGCAGAGTTAGGCTTTCGTCCTTCTCGAGCATCTTTTTCAGAGAGATTTCGTAACGGAGCACGAACGGGCACGTAACCTCTGGATAGAACTTGGTCGCGCGTGCGTAGTCCAACCATAGAAGATCTGGCTCGAACGAGTCGTTGGGGTCGAAAATGACCTGCATCTGCTTTACGAAATCCTGGAAGTATGAGTTCTCAATCAATGCGGCGACCTTCATGACTTGCTTCTGCTGCATGGCCACGCGACCCTTGTGCTCGCTAGTCTGCTTGATATATGCGTGCTCGGCGCCGTTCTTCATGTAGATGGTCATGATCGGCGTCTTGGTGGGTCTGAAGTCAATCAGCTCCTTGAGTCTCGGCAGACCTAAAGAACCAAGCGCACTCGTACCGGCCGTGTGGAATGTGTTGAGGGTCAGTTGAGTGGCTGGCTCGGATATCGAGTGAGACGCGAGTGGGCCGACGGGTTCGCCCGGAACGCCGTTGGAGGCGTAGAACTTCTTCCTTATCTGATCCATGCAGTTCTTGAAGTGCTGCGGCGAAAGTCTGAACTTGTAGCACATCTGCTTGGAATTGAAGATGAGTCTTATCATGGCTCTGAGGATCTTGGACTCCTGGGATTTGAACTAAGCTATTTCTCGCAAAAGCTTGTTGACCTCATAGACCACGTACACAGGATCTAAATCTGTCACCGCGCTGTCGCAGTGCAAAGAAGTGGCGTTTGAATCTGATATTATAAGCGGGGTCTTCTGGCTAATCTGGTTCGTCTTCTGATTGTTGATGATTCTCAACAAATCGCAGGAGGTGTTCTTCAAAAACTCGGCGGTCTTGGCCTAGCTGAGCTGTAATATGAAGGTGTGATTCGACTATAACCAGAAGCGTTCAGCGAGAAGAGTGAGGTACTCCAGCTTCAATATTTACTGATTCATTTTCAGTTTGTTTATGGCTTCGTCAGATAACCAGGCTGAAAGAGTCGGGGTCTGATCTTCTTTTTATTCAACGAATTTGGCGATGTGCATTTGCAAGTAAGCCAGAAGATCTGGATGTTTCACCAAATCTGGATCCACCACCACTTGGAACTCTTTAAGCTTTTTGCTGGTTAGGGCAAAGTCGTATAATCCCAGTTGTTGCAAGTCCGCGAATTCGTTTATCAGTTCTCCAAAGCCGATGGCTTATTCTTCGTCCACTCTACGTCTGGATTTAGCGGTTTGCTTGTTGTAGTCCACAAAGAACTCAGAGAAGAACTCCTTGTCTGTTAAACCAATCGACTTATACTCCTACGTTTCGCAAAAGTGAGTGTTCAAGTTGTCATCTCCGTAACGTAGCTACACAAATCCGTTTTGATCGTTTCTAACGGAGTTGTCATATCCCTATGAAACCGACTCCATATTTTTCATCATTTTCCGCTCAACATAACCTGAATCGGCCGTTTTAATCGAGGTATCGCAAACACCTTCACGGCCTCCGGTCATGTGGAACCAGAATTCTGGGGCGTCTAAGCCCTAGATGAACGAATGTGACACGTAACCTCTGGAGTGGAGAGAGTAGTCAAATGGCTAGAAATGAGGGAGAGATCTGTTGGTTAAAAATCGGTAGGTCATACGATTGCCTTGGAGCATTTGTTAGCCGACGCATGCCGCGATTTGCTGGATATTAAGATCTTTACCTTTTGAACCAGAGTCAGCCATACAAATGAGGGCGTTACGTTTCGGTAGGAACTTTCTCACGACTTCTACGAGTTTCTTGGACGTCTCCTGGAGCACTTGCTGGAACTTTCCTTCGAAACCCTGCTCGTTAGTCTAGCCCGGGGCTAGTTTAATCTTGTTGTTGATGGAATCGTTAAATACCTTTGCATTATTTGCAAACAGCTCGTTATTCTTTGTGAAAGCATCTTATCTGGAATCGTTGTCGATTATCATGTCACCAAAGCCAATGGAGAATGAATGGTCGATCATCATCTAGGTGAACGTTCGCTGACAGTTGTTCAGGAAAGCCTTGCAGTAATCGTGTGAAAAATCGTTGAAGAGAATATGGGTCAAACCGCCTTGGGCCTGGCCAACTAGCTTAGAGCTGGCTACACCAGATAACAGCTCCCCATTCAAAATCGTTATGGCCCTGTCGCTTTGAATATCGTCAACTTTACCTATGGTCATGGACAGCTTGTCGGGCATTGATAGAGAAAACATCTGTTTTCCTGTCCACATGGGTTCTGGGAAGATAATGGCTGGCTGACACGTTTTGATGCACGCCAGTGGTCTGCTTGAATTCTGCACTCCTTACTGCGTTTCAGAACTGCTCACAAAAGAACCAGATTGAGTGAAAGAGTTAGCGCTGCTGTGGTTAGCGGCATTTTCTTTTTCAGTGCTTTGGAAAGGCGTGCCGATTTACTTGTACTACGCATCAGGATATTCGAGGAACATCATGTACTTCTGGAAGTCCTAACGGATGATAAACTTGTCCTTTTGGGTCAGCATGAAACAGCCGACCAGAGAGTCTTAGACAATGGAAATGAGCGGCGCGTTATTTTTGCAGCTTACGATTTGTTTGGACACCAGCATGATTTCCGTCAGTTCGGTGATGGCTTAATAGCTTTATGGTTCATGACAATTCATTTCGTCGCCGTCAAAGTCGGCGTTGTACGGTCTTGTGCAACACAAATTGAGTCTGAAAGTGGAGTACGGAAGTATTTTGGCCTTATGGGCCATGAAAGACATCTTGTGGAGAGAAGGCTAACGGTTGAACATAACGTAATCGTCGTCTAGCAAATGTCTGTGCACGATATCTCCTATTTAGAGTTAAATTGTATCCTTACTAGCTAGCTCAAGTTTTACTATACCATCAGCTCGTTCTATCGCGTTTGCGCCAGGATACTGGGTCCCGTTTTTAACTAATTTCGTTAGAAAGTCGATGTTTCTTTCGGTAACCGGTTCTGGAAAAGTTAAACGCATCGCAACTGATCTGGGCACGCCTAGCTGGTCTACTGAAATGGTGGGATCACCAGAAATCACGGATCTCGAGCAAAAGTTGACCCGTTTCCCCATAATATTCATTCTCATTCTTCCCTGTTTTCCTTTAAGACGCTCTGCAATGCCCTTGGACTTCTGGTCGGTGGACTCAGCTTCTTCTGAAGAGGTTTTAATGATCGACTTGAAGGATTCTGCGATCATCTCTCTATTCAATTCCTTTTCTTTTTGATCGCCATTCGTCCTTTGAGAGACCAACTTGAGAAGGCGCTGATATTAATCCGTCATCTAGTCTCTTGAGACCATGCCCATGGATGATATGTTAGGTCTGCAGCAGACAGGGGCTACTGGGATGTACTGCATAACCATATCGCTTGGATGGGCGTTTTCGAGTCCCAGAAGCTTTAAATCATCGGCATGCAAGTTGTTGAGGAATTTGAGCGCATCTTGTGGTGTCTGCTCCTCACTTTGGCTGCTTTGCTTTGAGTTTTTGTACTACGAAGTTTTTTGCAGCTTATTTATGCTTTCTAGCGCTTTGAAATGGCACTTCATGTCGCAACACTCCATGTCCTTGCATTTTTCACTTGTTTGCTGCAGGAATTTGTACATCGGAATTCTTTTCTACAATTGAGAGATGAACGCGTCCTAATCTTCTTTTTTCATCATCTTCTGGTTGTCGAGAAGAACCCTCATCTTGAGCCTGTAGCATGACGGACAGAACATGTTCATGATGAACACGAGCTTATCTATGAGCATCGGATGGAAGATAAACTGAGAATCTGACAAGTGGATTGCACCCATGTGTCCCGGACACGGCATCTCACCCACTCTGACAGCTGCAGTACCGTGACATGTTTGACACTCGCCATCTTCCTGGAATACAACGCCTAAGTGCTTGTCTTCCAGTTCTTTGTATTAGTCGTGCTGTGACTCACACGGACACACTTACGGCAACTTTTTAATGACATCACGAGGCATAGCCGAGAATTGAATCCCTACAATTTTCCCACGAGAAATAGAAAGTTTTTATTCCTTCATATATTATTGTGGAGGTGGGCGAAATAATTAAATAATTTACAAATATGAAATGCAGCAAAAGCTTATTAGGCTTACAAATTTAAAAATATTTAATTTTATAAGAGTTGGAAATTTGTTGACTGTGTGTTGGTTACATGATTTATATGAATGCATATGTCATTTATTAATAAGAGTGTTGTCCGGCTGTTCAAACCTGCATTTCTAATACACTATATCACTTTTTTGACCACTCGTTCCTACCATTTTAACTTCATTCCGTAAAGAAAACCCGAGCCAATATAAATATAACCTATATTTAGCGTATTTATGATTAACTAAAGACTAAATGAAATACTTTATGTATTTCTAGTCAAGTTTCAGATTTACAAATGAACTCAGAAGCAGTATTTATCACATAAATAATAATAGTTGGATGGCTATAATTTAAGTTAACAGTAAAATTATTCTTTTTATTAATGGATTTCGCAACTATATTTCTTACCAAAAGTCTAGCACAGCGTTATCACACGTCAAACTTCCTCACAAATGTTGTTCTAATAATACTTACGTTGTAGTATTCTCTAAGTTCATAACACGCATGTAATAAAAGACTATAAACATACAAATGAATGATAATTAGTGTTTGTTTACAATTACAACGTAATTTTATAATAAGTAACCTTATTATTAATACTGCTAGTCTAAATATATTTTAAACCACTTTAAATATATGAATTCATATAAAAATGACTATAAAATTGTAATGGAATCTAGCGTTACAGACGGTCTCTTCGATTCTATATAAACGTATGAATATACAAAATTTGAAAATGTTTATTAGTAATAGAAACGGTTTAACGAAGTTCATGAGTACAACATAGCTGTGATGGGAATTTCTTAGGCGGGACAAACATCTTTATGCAAGAGGTTGTCTAAAAACACATTTTCAAAACCAAATTTAGTATATCGCAACGCATAAATGGCTGTTATGAATATAGAAATAAATTATATTAATATGTTATGAAGTAAATGAAGATTTAGATCACATCCAGCCATCTTCCTTAGGTAGCTTTTCAACGGCTTCTGGCTCAGCTTATTGTTTTTTGCTCAAGTTTTTAGACAATTTGCTCAAAAGGCCAATTGAATTTACTGAGAATTTACTAACGGAGCCGCTACTAGGTTAGCTATTGTACGAGTTTTTCGATTTATCAGATATCGCACGATATGGGTCCATTTAGGTAGCCAGATTGCCACCACTTTGAGTTTTTTATGACACCAAACCGCTTATGACGCTATTGTTCTGTGTTGAGTATCTACTGAATGTTTGGCTGCGGCTTCTAGTCGTCTTGTGCGATACTACGGTGAAAACGTGTTCTCCTCTCGTGGAGTTAGCATTTGAAACAGCGTCTTACGCGACCGAGTTCTGTTTGTCAAGTTCTTGCAAGATTCGCTTCTTATCTTGCACAACTCTGCCGGGGTGTTCTGTGTCTGGCAACGCTGGAAGTTTGCTGCAGTCCAAAAGCAGGTCAAACGATGAGGTCCCGTGTCTCATTTCAGAGCCGATCGTAACGGCGGTTGAGACAGCCTGACAGTTGTCGTGCAGCCCAAACGCGGCCCCGGCGAGGAATGCATCAGCTGGTTGTTCGAAAGAGGCCTGCGCGACTACGCCGGTATTGGTGATGCGCATTCCGTGCCTATTTATGGAGATCATTTTACCACAGGACGGAGATGACATCATGACGTCGGCTAGGAGACCAAAGTGTCTTGGGTTGAGTCCGTCAGACGGAAGCGTGATTCTCATCTCGGTCACGAGCAACTACCTCGCCGCTTCGACGCCGAGTACGTTGTACACCTCTGGGAGGTCGTTTACGATGGTTCTCGTTTCATCTACGTCGTCCATACCGAGCACGGTGATAAGGTCAGAACCCTCCGTTTTGATGATGAGTTCTTGGATTTGTGGTTCAGACTTGTCGTCCTTGTCCTTTGGAGTCGCTAGATCCGATTTGTAAATGCCTCCGAAATTCGCATTTTCGGTGTCTACAGGTGCAAACTGGTCAAAGCCGAAGTGAACAAACGGCGAGACGCTGTCCTGGAACACCTTTTTGACCTTTTCGAAACCAGAGATATGAAGCTTCGCGAGTTGAGTGTTAACATTGGTTAGATCCGTTGGGGTCAGGAGCTGGTGAGGGCGCATTCTGATAACATGTGTGCCCATGCCGGAGTAGTAGGAAGTTTCGAAGTCAGGATACTCATGTCTGATGATCTGAACGATTTAGAGCAGAGTTAGGCTTTCGTCCTTCTCGAGCATCTTTTTCAGAGAGATTTCGTAACGGAGCACGAACGGGCACGTAACCTCTGGATAGAACTTGGTCGCGCGTGCGTAGTCCAACCATAGAAGATCTGGCTCGAACGAGTCGTTGGGGTCGAAAATGACCTGCATCTGCTTTACGAAATCCTGGAAGTATGAGTTCTCAATCAATGCGGCGACCTTCATGACTTGCTTCTGCTGCATGGCCACGCGACCCTTGTGCTCGCTAGTCTGCTTGATATATGCGTGCTCGGCGCCGTTCTTCATGTAGATGATCATGATCGGCGTCTTGGTGGGTCTGAAGTCAATCAGCTCCTTGAGTCTCGGCAGACCTAAAGAACCAAGCGCACTCGTACCGGCCGTGTGGAATGTGTTGAGGGTCAGTTGAGTGGCTGGCTCGGATATCGAGTGAGACGCGAGTGGGCCGACGGGTTCGCCCGGAACGCCGTTGGAGGCGTAGAACTTCTTCCTTATCTGATCCATGCAGTTCTTGAAGTGCTGCGGCGAAAGTCTGAACTTGTAGCACATCTGCTTGGAATTGAAGATGAGTCTTATCATGGCTCTGAGGATCTTGGACTCCTGGGATTTGAACTAAGCTATTTCTCGCAAAAGCTTGTTGACCTCATAGACCACGTACACAGGATCTAAATCTGTCACCGCGCTGTCGCAGTGCAAAGAAGTGGCGTTTGAATCTGATATTATAAGCGGGGTCTTCTGGCTAATCTGGTTCGTCTTCTGATTGTTGATGATTCTCAACAAATCGCAGGAGGTGTTCTTCAAAAACTCGGCGGTCTTGGCCTAGCTGAGCTGTAATATGAAGGTGTGATTCGACTATAACCAGAAGCGTTCAGCGAGAAGAGTGAGGTACTCCAGCTTCAATATTTACTGATTCATTTTCAGTTTGTTTATGGCTTCGTCAGATAACCAGGCTGAAAGAGTCGGAGTCTGGTCTTCTTTTTCTTCAACGAATTTGGCGATGTGCATTTGCAAGTAAGCCAGAAGATCTGGATGTTTCACCAAATCTGGATCCACCACCACTTGGAACTCTTTAAGCTTTTTGCTGGTTAGGGCAAAGTCGTATAATCCCAGTTGTTGCAAGTCCGCGAATTCGTTTATCAGTTCTCCAAAGCCAATGACTTATTCTTCGTCCACTCTACGTCTGGATTTAGCGGTTTGCTTGTTGTAGTCCACAAAAAACTCAGAGAAGAACTCCTTGTCTGTTAAACCAATCGACTTATACTCCTACGTTTCGCAAAAGTGGGTGTTCAAGTTGTCATCTCCGTAACGTAGCTACACAAATCCGTTTTGATCGTTTCTAACGGAGTTGTCATATCCCTATGAAACCGACTCCATATTTTTCATCATTTTCCGCTCAACATAACCTGAATCGGCCGTTTTAATCGAGGTATCGCAAACCCCTTCACGGCCTCCGGTCATGTGGAACCAGAATTCTGGGGCGTCTAAGCCCTAGATGAACGAATGTGACACGTAACCTCTGGAGTGGAGAGAGTAGTCAAATGGCTAGAAATGAGGGAGAGATCTGTTGGTTAAAAATCGGTAGGTCATACGATTGCCTTGGAGCATTTGTTAGCCGACGCATGCCGCGATTTGCTGGATATTAAGATCTTTACCTTTTGAACCAGAGTCAGCCATACAAATGAGGGCGTTACGTTTCGGTAGGAACTTTCTCACGAGTCAAAGTCTGCGTTGTACGATCTTGTGCAACACAAATTGAGTCTGAAAGTGGAGTACGGAAGTATTTTGGCCTTATGGGCCATGAAAGACATCTTGTGGAGAGAAGGCTAACGGTTGAACATAACGTAATCGTCGTCTAGCAAATGTCTGTGCACGATATCTCCTATTTAGAGTTAAATTGTATCCTTACTAGCTAGCTCAAGTTTTACTATACCATCAGCTCGTTCTATCGCGTTTGCGCCAGGATACTAGGTCCCGTTTTTAACTAATTTCGTTAGAAAGTCGATGTTTCTTTCGGTAACCGGTTCTGGAAAAGTTAAACGCATCGCAACTGATCTGGGCACGCCTAGCTGGTCTACTGAAATGGTGGGATCACCAGAAATCACGGATCTCGAGCAAAAGTTGACCCGTTTCCCCATAATATTCATTCTCATTCTTCCCTGTTTTCCTTTAAGACGCTCTGCAATGCCCTTGGACTTCTGGTCAGTGGACTCAGCTTCTTCTGAAGAGGTTTTAATGATCGACTTGAAGGATTCTGCGATCATCTCTCTATTCAATTCCTTTTCTTTTTGATCGCCATTCGTCCTTTGAGAGACCAACTTGAGAAGGCGCTGATATTAATCCGTCATCTAGTCTCTTGAGACCATGCCCATGGATGATATGTTAGGTCTGCAGCAGACAGGGGCTACTGGGATGTACTGCATAACCATATCGCTTGGATGGGCGTTTTCGAGTCCCAGAAGCTTTAAATCATCGGCATGCAAGTTGTTGAGGAATTTGAGCGCATCTTGTGGTGTCTGCTCCTCACTTTGGCTGCTTTGCTTTGAGTTTTTGTACTACGAAGTCTTTTGCAGCTTATTTATGCTTTCTAGCGCTTTGAAATGGCACTTCATGTCGCAACACTCCATGTCCTTGCATTTTTCACTTGTTTGCTGCAGGAATTTGTACATCGGAATTCTTTTCTACAATTGAGAGATGAACGCGTCCTAATCTTCTTTTTTCATCATCTTCTGGTTGTCGAGAAGAACCCTCATCTTGAGCCTGTAGCATGACGGACAGAACATGTTCATGATGAACACGAGCTTATCTATGAGCATCGGATGGAAGATAAACTGAGAATCTGACAAGTGGATTGCACCCATGTGTCCCGGACACGGCATCTCACCCACTCTGACAGCTGCAGTACCGTGACATGTTTGACACTCGCCATCTTCCTGGAATACAACGCCTAAGTGCTTGTCTTCCAGTTCTTTGTATTAGTCGTGCTGTGACTCACACAGACACACTTACGGCAACTTTTTAATGACATCACGAGGCATAGCCGAGAATTGAATCCCTACAATTTTCCCACGAGAAATAGAAAGTTTTTATTCCTTCATATATTATTGTGGAGGTGGGCGAAATAATTAAATAATTTACAAATATGAAATGCAGCAAAAGCTTATTAGGCTTACAAATTTAAAAATATTTAATTTTATAAGAGTTGGAAATTTGTTGACTGTGTGTTGGTTACATGATTTATATGAATGCATATGTCATTTATTAATAAGAGTGTTGTCCGGCTGTTCAAACCTGCATTTCTAATACACTATATCACTTTTTTGACCACTCGTTCCTACCATTTTAACTTCATTCCGTAAAGAAAACCCGAGCCAATATAAATATAACCTATATTTAGCGTATTTATGATTAACTAAAGACTAAACGAAATACTTTATGTATTTCTAGTCAAGTTTCAGATTTACAAATGAACTCAGAAGCAGTATTTATCACATAAATAATAATAGTTGGATGGCTATAATTTAAGTTAACAGTAAAATTATTCTTTTTATTAATGGATTTCGCAACTATTTTTCTTACCAAAAGTCTAGCACAGCGTTATCACACGTCAAACTTCCTCACAAATGTTGTTCTAATAATACTTACGTTGTAGTATTCTCTAAGTTCATAACACGCATGTAATAAAAGACTATAAACATACAAATGAATGATAATTAGTGTTTGTTTACAATTACAACGTAATTTTATAATAAGTAACCTTATTATTAATACTGCTAGTCTAAATATATTTTAAACCACTTTAAATATATGAATTCATATAAAAATGACTATAAAATTGTAATGGAATCTAGCGTTACAGACGGTCTCTTCGATTCTATATAAACGTATGAATATACAAAATTTGAAAATGTTTATTAGTAATAGAAACGGTTTAACGAAGTTCATGAGTACAACATAGCTGTGATGGGAATTTCTTAGGCGGGACAAACATCTTTATGCAAGAGGTTGTCTAAAAACACATTTTCAAAAA